>JAOTQJ010101770.1:0-11502 GCA_025642045.1 Solanum sejunctum
TATAGTAATTAATTAAATTATTTTTAGAATAATTTCTATTTACGCCACGAAGATGAGTTATGTTATGCTGCGTCATGAAGATGAGGTATATTATGCTGCGTCATGAAGATGAGGTATATTAGGTCATGTAATTTTGTTTTTTCTCTCTCCTCCTTTTTTAAAACTTTAAGGGCAGCAGCCGCCACCACTTGCAGTTTATGGGGTCCACTCCGAGATACGTGGCTTTTCAGCAACAAATTGGACCACATCCCAACAAAGCAAGGAAGCCATCTAGAAAAAGGTTAAACAATCTTTCAATAATTTAGATTTCAATTGTTTTGAATTTGTATCGCAAAGCCAGAGGGAAGCATTTTTTTATAAAAAAAAATTATATTTAAGATTCGAATTTATAATCTTTGATTAAAAAAGTAATTTTATTTACTATTTATATTCTTTACTAGTAGATTTACTTTATTATATATATTTTTACTTGTCCATAATAACAAATTCAGGGAGGATCAAAGGTCGACATTCAAATCCTCTCAACAAAAGATTGTGATAATAATATATATGTAAGACAATTCTTTTAATTATCACATGTCGGCACCCGCATTATTGCGGGTCCAATATTTTTGTGTTGTAATTTTTGTGATATAGTTATAATTTAAAAAGTTAATTAAATTTTAATATAATTTTTTAATTAGATATTTTGCTATTGTTAATTATATAAATTTATAATAACTTTTATGTAATTTTTTAATTAAATAATAGATGTTAATTCTTTTATCCCTTTGTATAATTAATTTTTAAAATTTTTAAAAATTAATAGATTTATGGTAATTTTTAAGTAATTTTGTAATTAAATAATACATGTTATTTTCTTTTTTATCTCCTTTTATGGGATTTATAGTATTTTTTTTAATTTAGATTCATGATAATTTTTATCGCAGCCTCAGACAAATATCATGATCTATAATATATTTTCTGTACTTATATAGATTCACGATAATTTTATCTAGCTTCCTAATTAAGTCAATAGATTAATTTTAATAATAAAAAATTTTAAAATTAGACAACTGAAACAGACACATCAAATGGGCAACTGTCTGCTGCAGCTGTTTCACTGGCTTTATCTAGATTCATGATAATTTTTATCGTAAATTCAGACAAATATCATGTTTTACAATGTATCTTTTATACTTATATAGATTCATGATAATTTTTTTATAGCTTTCTAATTAAGCCCATAGATTAATTCAATAATCAAAGATTTTAAAATCAAATAATTAAAGCGGACACGTTAACTAACAATTATCTGCTTAAACAAGTAACTGAAGCAGGCTGATAGCCTTCTCTATGTAAGAGAAATATATATATACAAAATAAATACTACTAATAGAAAATACTAAATTAGCAACTAACAAACAAAATTCTGTACTTATTCCATTTAGAGGTTATAGAGATGAGTTAGATAGAAATTACTGATCCAATTTCATGTTTTCTTGCAATGAATAAGGAAATAGAGGAGGGTGTCGATCGAAGAAGAAAATTTCCAGTCATCATTGACATATTTTACACAATAATATATAAGCAAATACATGCAAAGAGAAGTAACAAGCCAAAATCACAAGAAAAGGCGAAGATGAAAAAGGAGGTGAGCTTTTAAATTTCTTATCTAGAAATCATTCTTTAAAACTTAGTCTTCCAATTATTGCAATGCAAAAGAGAATAAGAAGATGGAGAGATCGCCAATACTGATATGGTGAGATAGATAATCTATCTTTAATAAGAGATGTCGATTTTCAAATTGAGGAATCTTTGTAGAGCATGCTTCCCTTATTATTATTATAAACATGCGACACAAACTTGAGTTAGTCAAAACTTGAAGCCTGTGTGAGAGAGAGAGAGAGTATCGATTGAGCGAATATAATTGACATATATAGTTACAAAATACAAGCAAATATATTACAAGGAGATAAACAAAAGAGAGGAAATTAAAGTAAAGTAAAGACACAAAGGGTGACCCCTAAATTAAAGGAAGAAGATGAAAAAGGCTCTTGACTAGTTAGTAGATGGAGTCGTCCCAGGTCTAGGGGAGGAACCCCATATATCTTGGAATATCCTTCTTCCTATGCCTCCCCTTTGAGGTGGCAATCTTGCTCTACTTTGGCTTCCATTATTATTATTGTTGTTGTCTTGGGCACCAGATTCTTCTTGTACACCACCCTCATTAGAATTAACATGAGTTTCTCTTGTGTTCCTTCCACCTCTGTTGCTCATGTTTGCTCTCTCTCTCACACACAAATAATTTCTTTCTTTCTTACTCACTCATTATGTATATATATAGAGAGAGACTTTTTCAAAGACAAGTCTGGCTAGTCTGATCATCAAAGACAGAAAATATAACTAATGGACTAGTAACTGGTCCCACGAAAGAGCATGCGCATTTGTAAACTTACATTATATCTATTCATGATTCATGAACCTAAATTAGCTTGTCCTCTTGTTTTACTTTTTTATTGAAAAGGAAAAAAATATTTAAGTCTACAGAATTTATATGCATGTCCTGAAGAAATTAAATTTTCTTATGTATTGTGAATTATTTTTCTTCTAAGATAAATTGTTGGATATGCCTATTAAAAAAATAATGGTATCTCAAACTTCAATAATTTTATTGAACTAAAAACAATAATAAAGTCGCAGAAAAACTCTACTTTGATTGTAAGAAAAAGTATGCAGAAGGAGAAAATTTAATGTTAAAAAATAAAAAAAATTCAATGCTAAAAAATGAGAGAAAATCTCTCCAAACAAAGGTGTCTAACCGATCAATAATCGCCTAAGTAGAAGCAAAATATATATAGATTTCAGCTAATACTTATACCTTAAGTAAATTGAAAAAAAAAAAAGAAATGGTAATGAAAACGTGAAGAATTGCTATATGTAAAGGTGTATATTAGGTATATACATATGCATATACCTCCAAATACCATATAATTATATTGTGATTGCTCCATAGGATTGGGAGGTAGAGCCACGTAGGACAATCAATCATCTTGACAAGTTCAAATTGGTAAGTATATAATCACGTGATGGGTCCTTTTCTGCGTAGCCCACTATAAAGCATTCAAAAATTAGTGGTCCTTGATAAGGAATGAATAGTACAACCCAAATAGTAATTGAATTATGAAAAATTAAGTAAATAATTAATAAAATATATATTAATTAATTAGCTAATATAATTATAATTTAAAATAATTACTATTCGCGGTAAACATTCAGCTTTAATTACAATTTAAGTTGCGTAATTTATGCGATTTATACAAAAGCTATGCACAATTATACAAAATTGTGCACGAATCAAATAGTATAATTAGATATACAAACATTGCAAAGCATGTAGCAAATTATACAATCGTTGTACACGAATTTTATAACAAAATATCAAATGTTACACAAAAGCTGCAAATTATATAAATATATAAAAATGTTGCTCAAATTATATAGACATTGTTATAACGATATTTATGAAATGTAATTACCCAAATTATAAGTATAAAGGATATTCAAGGTATTTTCAAGTGGCTATACGAAAAATCCTTAAATTTACTCTATCTAATATCTATATCATTTTATGTGTTTTAAATTTCATTTTTTAAAAAAATATTTTTAGTATAATTAAAAAATAATTTAGTTTTAATTTTTTCTAATGAAATAATTTATAATCGCACAAATATCGCCCTAAATCTCCGCCAAATAAAATGGGACAAATCGTACTATTTTGATTCTAATTTTTTATGTGACATTTTTAAATTATAAGATTTAATTAATATTTTGATATATTTTATGTATGTTTAATTTAAAATTATAATTCTTTTTTGACTTTTTTGATATCAAATTAAATTTAAATAAGTAAATTGAAACAAAATACTTGTAAAAGTATGCGATAAATTTATTTTAGACTCACAGAAAATGAGAAAATATTACATATATTCATATCTTTGCGACTTGCATATCAATTATGTATAGCATTTCATTACAAAAAGTTCTTCCTTTATTTCTAAATAAGTTAATTATTAAATCTTTTTTCATCAATAAAAATAAAAGAATTACTTAAAGTTCAAGAGAATTAGCAAAATTTCTTTTATTTTTTTCCTTCATTTATATTTTTTAGATGATAATTTCAAGAGATTTCATTATTCATATTTATGATTTTATTTTAAAATATTTATATTCTTAAGAAAGCTTGAGAATAACTAAAAAGGCAAAAAATGAATAATAATATTTTATTTACTCTTTCTCTAGGAGTTTTCCCCTTATTTTACTCTCTTGGTGATTCAAACTGACACCCTTAAAATTAAAAATGAAGGTGCTTATCATTCGAATAGCTCTGTCTCATCTAATATGAATTTAGAATTTTCAATGCAAGAAAAAAATTATGTAAAATTTATTTGAATTATATAATAAATAATAGGTATAAATTCATAATATTAGAAATGTAATAAATTATTATGGGCTAAAACTTTAAAGGAAGCTTTTAAAGGTTAACGTATACCATTTAAATTCTGAATTTACTTAAATTTTTCAAAAGTTGCTTGTGAAGTACCTTTTTATTTTTAATTTTAACTTCCCAAAATGTTTTATCCATCCGTAAGATGGCTAAGTTGATACAATAAGTAATATTCTTTTTTCTATTTTCAGTCAAACTCAATGTATCATACTTATCTAGTGTGGACCACACTGTGTGGTATATTTTTTTTGTATAATTTTCAAGCTATAATATATAAACAAATTTATTCAATGAGCAGTCAAAGTTTTCTGAATTTCAAAGAAGGAAAATACTTCCAATTTTCTATCCACTAATTGTGAGCCTTTTTAATTTTTTTTTGGCTTAGAAGAGAAAAGAAAGAAAAAGAGATTAATCAGATGTGTTCAAGAAATTCACAAATTGAGACATACAAAAAAATTCAAGAAAACTCCTGTGAATGAATACATATACGCATCTAATAATTTGATATTAGAGAAAATAAGTCAAATCCACCTCCAACATGATAACAAAATTTACTTTAATATTTTTTACATGAGCATTTTAATAATTTTGAAATGAATTAAATATCACTTTAATATTATAATATTATTTTTACGTGCCACATTATAGCCATGTAACATTCCCCAACATAGCCATGTAAGTATTACATCATTAATTTTAATTTTTAAAATTTATTCATCATGTTTTCTTTAAAAATACACTTTCTAAAATCAAAATTTAAAAGGTGGGCCTATTTTTATTCCTTCCCCTATAACATCTCATAAAATTATCGAAATGCACCTAAAACGTAATTGTACGCATAACGCGTCTTTCAAAGTTCCAAGATCGAATTTGCGATCAGCGCAAAAAATTGAGTGAAAAAATGATTTCGACCCGATTTTAGAGCAACCGGGTCGAAAATAAAATTTTCAAGTTTGCCCCAAAACAGTGAGGATCCGCACCTGGGACGCGGAATCACATTTGTATTTTTTCAAAAAAAATGTTTTGATAGGATTGAAAAATTAGTCGGAAAGCGATTTATGAAAATTTATGCATAAAATGCACTTGACGAACGCGTTTTGTGTATTTTTCCTAAAAAACAGTTTTTCAACGTGTTATGAGAATTTGCGAAAATAACACATGTCCGCACCCCTAGCACGACACGGACATGATGTTACGTGATGAAACTTTATTTTTTTTATTTTGAAAGGGTATTTTGGTAAATCCCCAAACCCCTCCCAAGTCCTATAAACGATCATAAGATTATTTTTCTGCATAATAAGGGTTTCTAAACTCATTTTTCAGCCTCCAAAGGTGAAAGTTTTGAGAGAGCAAGAGAGGAGAAGCTTGATCTCTTGAGGACTTAGAGTCAAATTCTTGCAAGGATTCGTATTGTTTTCATCCCAGGTATGTAAGGCTAAACTAAAAGCATGGGCTTATTCTCCCATGTGTCCCATAGATGATCTTAGATGAGAACTGAAAGTTCTTGAGTCTACACACTTGTTTCATGAAGTATTATCTTGAATTAAGTTTCTACAATGATAGTGAGTTTCTTGTATATAATCTTCTTGGAGTTGAGTAATTGTTTGAGGGTATGTTCACGTCTTCATTCACATGAACCCTAATTGAAGACTAGGGTTGCTTTTATGCTTGATTCTGAAAAATCGAGATTTGATGGTCATACTGAGCAAGCTAATTTTGATAATTTCTTTTAGCATATTTTACTGAATTTCATGAATATAATTTTGAGCATGTATAATGATTTGAGAGAGAGTTTTGGTGTCATGCAGAGATTATCTTGAAACAAGAGTATTTCTTTAGAAAATAATTGACATTATAAAAGGTTTTGATTGGATTGAATATTGAGTTTAAATGATATTGTGAGTACATATTGATCACAATGTAAATATATTTTTTCATAATAATTTCATTGATATATGATGGTGATAGATGATATAAGTCTTAAAGAAGATTGATTGGATAGATAATTGTGCATCTTTTAGTCTTGGAAGTATTATTAAGCACCAAGCTGGGTGAGGAGTGTCACCCAGAACTGTGTTTGCTAGCGTAGGATAGTCATGCTGCACGTTCTGGCGACTCTTGTCCCAATAGTTGGACATTCTCTTTAGATCCAAGAAAGAGAGAGAGAGAGAGATACTACGTCCTTTATCATGACAAATTTAGGACAGGTACGGCAACGATGTAAATTCGTTGTGCCCCACCTAACTTAAAGGTGGCGCGATAGGATAGATGTTAGTTAAGAGAAACTCCCAAACAACATTGATTAAGCATGAGATTTCTAACAGAGTCATTCTTTCTTTTCAAATGTATATTCTAAAGAGCATGATTTATTTTATGCTTGCATGTTTCACTGAGTTGAGATGAGGTGAGCCTTTTGATTTGAGTTGATGTTATTTCCATATTGATCTACCTATTTCAATTTCATTCAGCTATTTTACATACCAGGACATTACACGTACTATCGTCCCCCTTTGGAACTGCATCATTTCATGATGTAGATATATGAGATCGAGATCATAAGTAGATGCATCATTGAAGATCTTCAGATATTCAGCAGATTGGTGAGCCTCCCTTACTTCGAAGGAATCCATTATGATATTTCATCTTGCTTTAGAGTTAGATAGTAATTAGCTTTTTTATTTATTGAGCTAGTCATGTATCTGTCAATGGTACCACACAATAGTGATAGAGGCTTCAGAAACTAGTCGGATTGTTGATTGATAAGATTGTGAGCTAGTTTCTCCCACTAGCCTTTTTTAATATTATTTTGAGATTTGAGGAGATGTGTCCATTTACTTCCTTTTTGTTCTTCCGCTGATTAGTAGAATGAATGAACAAATGAATGTGATAAGGCCAAGTGGTTCGCTTGAAAAATAGCAATAGTCTCTAAATGCCGATTACGTCTAAGATACTCTCTCGGAGCGTGACACCCCTCCCCCACCAAACCCCACAAATCCATACTCAAATCACCTTGTGGAAAATATAATTGTTTTTATAACATAAATGAAGATTACATAAGAAAGTTGATAAACTCACATTTTTTGTATCAAAAATATTAAAAAATTAAAATGGATCACTTAAAATTCAGAAACATTATACTTATGAAATTAAAGTCAAAAATAAAATGTTAATGTTAGATTTTTTGGATTACTAAAAGGTTATTGAAGATGAAGATGGAGGAAGAAGTGATGTTTCAATACAGAAGAACCATATGGGGTAAGACAATAAAATAAAGAGGAAAAATTAAAAATTTCTATGTGCCAATAAGAAAATTTACATATTTTAAAAAAGTATATAAAATAAATAATATTTAGAATACTAATTATATATTGACATAAAAAAATGTCATGTGTACGATTTTAAAATTTTAGTTTTTTTTTCCTTTTAATTTCTTTACGCACATTTAGAAGAGTGATTGCACTTACTCTATCACGTCACTTCTTAGAGTATCATTTAATTCACCTGAAAGTTATTAAGGAGTCGAAGTATTTAAACATTCGTATACTTAATATTAAAATAAATTTTATTATCAAATTCGAGAGAATTTGATGCATTTTCTCTTGATATTAACATCATATATATTCTCTTTATTAAATTTGTATGAAGTTGCGTGTATGAGTACTTTAATTTGAATTCAATCATATCAAAATAAATTGAATCAAAACAACTATTATTGTGCCGCCCGACTCAAAAAATATTTGAATTGAAAAATACCATCAAAATGAACTCAACTATGAACCATAATTTGATCCAGCCAACTTGACTTTCCTATGATAGTCCCGCTGCGGCCTCGACTCACTTTTTATCACTTCTTTTTTTGGAAAAAATTTCATAAGTACATACATAGCTATAAGAATCTTTAAAATTGATATCTATATTTTGGTAATCATATTTGGCAGCAAATATAAATTTACAAGTTTACAAGATATACCAATACAGACATCAATAAACACTACTAACCTTATTAATTAAATCAACAACAAAAATTCGATCACCTCATTACAATTTGTCAAACAAAGACCTGCTTGGATAAACAAAATATTTTACATAATTTTGATTGGAAAACTACATGAATTGCAATTCCCAAGGTAAAATATCTATTTAAATTGGATCCAATTCAATATATTTAATTTGATTAAACTCACTGTCCAATCTATTTACCTAATTGTTTTGTTATTGAACTACTATTTTTTCATCCTTGATATCATCATTGTACTTATATACTCTTATGATATCTATATACTCTGGTGTTATCAACAATAGCTGAACAATCTTTTCACTGAAGCACCGTATCTTCTTTCTTGATGTCATCTGCATATATATATTCTAATGATATTAAGGAGTAAATGAATATTGTTTTCATTGAATCGCTGCTTCTTCATCCTTAATACCGTCAGAGTATGTATATATTGTAATAGTATCACGTGGTAACTTAGTAGTGTTTTCAATAGAGCTCTATTTCTTCTTCTAAGATACCATTTGAGTATATAATTTGATAATATCAAATGGTAATTTAGTAGTTTTGTCTCTTCCTCCTTGATATCATGAGAGTATGTATATACTTTGGTAGTATCGAATATATGAGTAATTAAAAACAAGGGGAGGATGGGGTGGGGGTTAACTGCTTGTAAATAATCTCTCTTTTTGGATACAAATATTTTTTTCCAAATTTAATTATAGCATGTAAGGCAGTAATTAGGTATACTCCAGTGGCGGAGCCAACAATTTTATCAAAGTGTTCGTACTTTTAGAACATGAATGAGTGATTTTTGTATCAAATATGTTCAACAATTGATATATATCAAAATATCTATATTTAACCTATATGTTTAAAAAAAATTTCGACGAACGGTGTTTATCTGATCACCCTTGGATAAATGTAGCTCCGCCCCTAGTATACTCATGTAATTACCATATATAGTACTTATAACATGTAAGCTAGTAATTAGGCATAACCATATAATCACAATACTAGCGCATAAGTATATTGATAGTACATTCAATTCAGTACCTTAGGAAAAGATTAATGATAATATTTGTGTCATTAAATTAATACTGTTAATATTTACATTTCATTTGAATTACTTAGTGATCATTATCTTAAAAGTTGTTCAAGTATAATGTCACATCATAAGCAACATTAAGCAACAATGTATTAAATGGGGTTGGGCCATTTTTGCCACTTCTAAGCACCACTCATCTTGAGCCCATGTTCCCAACTCCCTTAAAAAGACATGCATCTATTTTGGGGAAACAAAGCAACTACACCATTGATTTATAGGACCTTTTACAAAATCTACTCTAATAGTTTTTGTAAATTATGTGTATTATCCTAAAAGTTATTATTTCACACCCAATTGCAAATAGACATGGATATTTAGGGAACATAAATTTCGTGATACGTTGTCTCTTTATAAAATTGATGAAGTATCTTTATAGTCAGGAGTTCACCCAGTATCTTTGTTAAAAAATAGTTAAAATTATTATAATTTTTTTTATGTATATAAAATAGATGTCAAACTCTATTCAATTTGTTTGAGTGCTTGCTTATTCGAAAATCCTAACTTCATAAATATAACTCCTAAAGAATTTCATTCGTTCTTATACATATTCATGAATGTTGAAGCTTGTGATCTATCGAATATTACTTCAAAAATCCTGAATATTAATATTGATAACAGTCTAAATTTGAATATTACTACACATGAAAAGACAAATATAAAGAATTTCTCTGCCTTAGTAAAGTACCAATTGGGAGTGTCAAACGGGTAAGTTGGATTGAAATTGTGAAATGCGTTGAAATAAATATTGTGTTGGATTATGACCCGATCAAATTTATTTTGAACTTAAATGGGTTGGACTCAAATGAACTAAAATTCAGGTTGAGTCAATGACTCGTCCAATTTGACCCGCTCAATCTCAATGATTTTAACATAATATTATTTACTTTTTATAATCACAATTTGGATTTCAACATAAGAAAATAAATAAAAAATTATAAATAGATAGATAAATGATAAAAAAAACATAAAATGGATAAAATACACACATTACATCAATGCAAGCAAAAAGTCTTAGAATGGGTTGAAATTGGAGATTAAATTGAGCTCAATTGAAGATTCTTCTAAAATAGATTGAGATTGAACCTAATTCAAATTATCTTAAGCTCAACCCATAAAATTTTGAACAGACTAAGTGAGCTACTTATATTTGGACTCATTTTGACACCTTTAGTACCAATGTTTGTTTCAAGAGAATAACAAATTGCAAAACAATACTTAAAGACATGATCACCTTCTTGTTGGTTGAATCCATCAACTTATGAGGACAATTACTAAGGCACTAGAAGATAGAAACGGCCGTTTGAAGTACTATTTTAAAGTAAAATGTGTTTATTTCTATTGAGAATATCTAAACCTAGTTGTATTTAATTTATCAACAGAAAAGTGTAGTTGGGTTTCCAAATGCAGGGATGAATGAGTTGTAATATTCTAAGTATTTTTCTTTTAGTTTAGTCGATTTCGATATGTTTACTTGGTTAGCTCATTACCAACGTAATCAACCTTCGTGGCAAATGACCAAGTTTACTTGAATTTGAACACACTAGGGGTGTGTTTGGTACCGAGAATTTTTTTTTTACTCATGTTTAGTTGGTTTAAATATTTTAGAAAAGATTTTTCAAATCAACTCATTTTTCTCAAATTTAACGAAAATGACTTTCTTTCAGAAATTGAAGAAAACATTTTCCAAAACTCTTATTTAATTTCAAATTATTTTTTTATCTCATCCATACTATGATCCCCCTCCCACAACGTTTTTTTAAATAAAATAAGATTAAAAATTTATTTTTGACAAAAAATTTATATTTTGAAAATTTTATTTTTTTTCCATCTATTCCTACTCCGGCCCACCCAATTCTCCCCACCCTCTTCCCCCAAAAAATAAAAATTAATTTTAAAATTTTTTAAATATTTTGA
>JAOTQJ010101781.1:0-11502 GCA_025642045.1 Solanum sejunctum
CGGTAAGGTCTGCGTACAAGTTACCCTCCCCAGACCCCACTTGTGGGATTACACTGGGTATGTTGTTGTTGTTGTTGATGTGAAATCAACAAATAATAATACATTCAATAAGTGGAGCTCGAGAAAGGTAAAATATATGTAACTATATTAGTTATTACTTCTTTCATCTCATTTTAATTAAATGTGTGAATTAATGTATACATATTAAAAAATATATTTAAAGATAAAATTTTAATCATATTTTTCACTATTACCTTTTATGGAGTCATAAATATATAGTGTAATTTGTATCCTAGAAAATATAAAACTTCAATAAATGAAAGAGCAAATATGAAAAAAAATTCAAACACTTATCTTAAACCTTGAACAATTCAACTATTTTGAACTTTAAGAAAAGCTTCAAAAATTCATTTAATTTGAGACAGAGGGGTACTATCAAGTGGAGATAGAGAATCTATTTCTAAAAGATCCTTGACAATAAATTCAAGTACAAAGAAGGAGATAGTGAAGAAAAACATAGCAAATAACACATAATTAGTGCAAAGTCTACTAGAAAGAAGCAAAACAATAGCAAAATAATGCAATAATCAAAACATACTAAACAACATACAAAGATAGAGTCTCTGTTTACTTTTAGGGAAAAGACATAAATTCTCCCCTGAAATTGTCTCGAAAAGTCATTTACACACTTCAACTATTTAAGTGATCTATTACGCATCTATACTACGCAAAGTGAATTTTTTTAATCCTTCCTACCCTAAAACCCCAAGCGCGTTTCAGTCAACCTCTGCTAGCGTATCGTGCATCTAATAAATTAATTTTTTTATATTAAAATTATCCATTTTTTAATTAAAAGGAACCTTTTCCCAAATAAATAACTCTAAAAAATACTTCATCTCCTTCTTCTCCAAACATTTATATGAACATTGCCAAAAACACCTGGTCCAAAATTCAATTTGACCCAAACTGAAACCCATTCTACTTGATTCTTCTTCTTCTTGATCAAGCTTCTTCATAAAATCACATTAACAATGGTAATTCACATCCCCTTTTCTTTTCTCCTTCATTTCCTTCTCCACCACCACACTTTTTTTCTTTTCGTTTTCACCCTTCTTCTCTCTTTTTAGCTCTCCTCCATTCGATTCTTCTTTCTCTCTATACCTTTCTTTCTCTCCTTTCTTCATCTCTTCCTTTCCTCCTTCGCATACCATCATCCCTCCGCCCATATCTGTTGACGCTTTCCTCCTTCTCTGAAACCCTAATCTAGTTACTCTCTTTCTCATATCATCATCTATTTTTGGAGGCTCCGTGGTTCTCCTTCGTTTTTATATACTGAAGTCTGCGAGGAAGTCTTTTACTCCGGCGACAGTTGCATCCAATAACAGTGATTTAAAGTTTGATGAAAATAAATTCGAGGTGGTTTTTGGGGTTTCTCATGGGATCTCGATGAAATTGATTGCGGATGTCAATGTATTTGCTTTGTCTACTATTTTGAATGATAAGATTTGGGTTTTACTGTGAAGCACTTAGCGAGTGAGGAGCTAAATTGATGAAGTGTGTTGTGATTGATTGTTCTCTGCCGATGTTTTCCATTAGTGTTCCTTTTTGGTTCTTGATTTTGGGGGAAGATAATGGGGTCAGGATGTTTCCCTTGCAGCCATTGGTCAAAGGAAGAGTTAAGAGAGAGAGAGAAAGGGTACGACTAAGAAAAGTTTGAATGGTGGATCAGAAAAAGAAATAAGATGGAGATAAAAATGTTACCTTTACGAAATGGGATAATACATGATATGAATGCTGACATTTGTTCTGCTGATCATTGCAAATTGACGGGCATAGAAATGAAACTGAAGTTTCCTTCTAATGGTGTATTGGATGTAAGGATAGAGAATCGCACTATATCCTAAAATGAATACAGGTGAAAATAAAATGCGTTTATTTAATACGTGGCATTCTAATGGGGCGAGTGCATCCACTCTCTACATAATATCTTAGTTTGGTGTAGGAAGGGTGAAATAAATCCACTTTTGCATAGTATAGGTGTGTAATAGGTCATTTAAATACTTGAAGTATGTAAATGACTTTTCGAGACAACTTCAGGAGAGAATTTATACCTTTTCACTTTACTTTTCTTTGTCATTATTTTACTTTTCGAAGTCAACTTGACTATATTTCAAATCTAAATTGAATATTTGAAATCCAAAATTTAAATGACTGAAAACTATACGAATAATTCTAAAGTTGCAATCCTTCTCATATTAATATTATCAGAAAATATATCTTAAAATGTTGATCAATGTTTATATAGTTTTGACCTCAATAAATAAAATAGTGATCAGTAAAAGTTAACGAAAAGAGTAAATTATTATAAACAATAATAAACACATACCCTCACCCCACTCCCCCCACCCCACCCACCAAAAAAAAACTATAATAATACCACTAGTCCAATAACAAATGTGGATCACCATATATAAAATAATATATCATTGTCTATTAAATCTTCTACCCTAATATGATATATGAAATCAATATTTAAAATCAATGTTATTTCGAACGTCCGATTAAAAATTATAATTTCAAATCCTCTACAAAGTATGGTTTGAACTTCTAAATCATAAAAATATTTTAAAACAAATTTAAACGATAAAACATTTAGGTAATCAATTATCTAAGTACAAGTAAAAAATTAAGTAGCAATGTTAGTAGTTATCATGCCCTGAAAGGGTATCCTAGACATAACAAATACTCAGAGACTACTGCTAGCCTCCAAACGAACCACCCAATCTCATTACATTCGTTCAATCAACTTATATGTGGAAGGTATAAAGAGAAATAACATATTATCAGTGGGCTATCACAATTATATCATGTAGAGTACGAAAGAAGTATCTCAATATGAAAGAAGAGGGAAATATATAATCCCGACATCTACAATCAACTGTCTATATCTATGAAGCCTCAATAACTATCCTCTAAGAAGATACCACGACAGGCCATGACTACCACAGTATAATGAAATAAATTTAGAATAAATGAAAAAAAGATAACCTGTCCCCTAGAAATAAGGGAGAACTCGCCAAGTCTCTATCGAAATCCATGAACCTCAACGATTGGGCTGTTGAAGTCCTCTATCTACAGGATGTGCATCATAAAATGATACAGCGTAAAAGGGACGTTAGTATGTGGAATGTACTATATATAAAATAGGCTAAAGTAAATAGTATATGTTAGTATAACATCAACTCATCAATCACTTATCCTCACTCAGAGTAAAGAACGGAATTCTATCACCTCGCTATCCATCGAGACATCATACAATCATATCAACGTCAGAGTATTATCAACAGGAAAACCTATATAGGAGTTTCTATAACCGATAATCATCACCTATGAGCCAGTAGTGATACAACAAAGAGATGAGGTTGCCACATCCGTCTAGTACCTTGCCGAGGTAAGGCACGAGTCTGTCGAGGATCCCCAAGAAGTCTGTCAAGTCCTATGAGAGCAAAAAAAAAATATCCGCTTTCACAGCCCAATCCTCTCCTAAACTGGTCACGTAGTTAATGAGTATGAGTGAGACTCACTCTTACCCATTTCAGTGTTAATATTCCTCACAGAACTCAATATGCTCATAAGTCTATCAAGATTAGTCTATGATACATCCAACCCCCCTTCTCAAGCAAGTCCTTCTCTCATCTATCATTCTATCAAATCAGGACTTAAAATCCTTCCCCTTACCTCTATCTTATTCTCATCAACCTCAAGAATACTATCCTCATCTACTTTAGCCATCACAGTACTCATCTCAAGACTCAGACCACAGAAATCGGCATATCCATAAACAGTCAAGACTCTAGATATTATCCTAAGTTCATTATTTTAAGTCTTTAACAGAAGATTTATATATGAAAATCTCATAATCACATAATAATCCATGAAAATAATTTATTAACACATGATGATCATCAATTTAATATAATATATAAGTTTTAGAAATAAATTTCAAGAAAATATTTAAGAATTACAACTTAAGTCTCATCAACTATCAACTATCAACCTAATCTATATATTGGGGCACATGGAAGAATAATTCCATTTCTGAATAGCCTTTACATACCTGGAATAACGAATAACCAAGTTTTCCTTCACGAATTTGAATACGAACTAGAAATCCTCCACTCTATGCTTTTCTTCTCTGCGGAACTCTTGCGTAAAACTAAGAAAAGAAGGAATTTTTGAAACCCTTCGTACGTATTTAAGCTTAGAAATATAGTTTTGGGATAACATAAATAGATTGAAAAAAGTCAGAAATACCCCTCACGAAAAGAAGAAAAACTTTCACTATGAATGGCCTAGTTCGCGATGCAGACTGGGTGCGCCTTAGTGTTATTTTGTCAAAAAGGTTTCCGTCAAAAAAATTTAAAAAAAATAAGTGCTAGTCTGCGTCCCAGGCGCCTTGCTCCCTGGGCGCGGACCCTTACTGTTTTTGCGCAACTTGGAAAAATTATTTTTTGACCTGATTGCACTATAAGAAAATGAACTTATAGCTATAAAATGCATTGTAGCTAAATAAGAAATTCTCCGTAGCTAAATATTGTAGCTACAATATTTTACTTCGTAGCTTTCGTAGCAAGATGTAGCGTGGCTAATAGCTAGCTACGGACTTTACATGATCCATAGCTAAGCATTTATACTTATAGCTACAAAATAAAAATTAATTGTAGCTTCAACGAAAATAATTTTTGTCATGAAAAATATACTTGTAGCAAATTATTTTATACTTGTGCCACGATAAACAAAATTTTTTGTTGCTATCTTTATTTTAGTAGCCACGAGGTGTAGTATTCTGTCAAAAGATTTAATTTATTTACCACAAAATATATACTTGGTGGCTAGTTCTATAGTTAATCTCGTGGCAATAATACTAATAATTAGTTATGAATTAAAAATATTCATAGCTATAACTTAATGTATTTGCCACAAATATCCTCATATTGTAGCTAAAAATCCATACATTTAGCTATGAAATATATATCATTGTAGCTTTTTAAAAAATTGCTATGAAAACATAAATTTTATAGTTGTGTCATTTGTACGTGGCAATTATATAAATTTATGTATAGCTACAAATTCAAAATTTCATAACTAAAATCTCACACTTCATTGTCACAAGATAAAAGTTGTGGGTAATTTTTTTTTTTTTTTTTGCTATGAAAATAAATATACATATATATTATTATTTGTGTGGCAATTATATATATTTTGTTACAAATTCAAAAAAATTGTAGCGACTAATTCATATATTATAGTTGAGATTTGACATAAAATTTATAAAGTGATGCAAAATACATAACATTATCTATTGAATACAATATATTAGAGAAAAGACTTAATAAATGGTCAACAACGTTATTCAAAATGATAAAATATTATTTTACTCTAATATATTCTTTTAAAAAAAAATATTTTTTGTCGCGTCAATTTGACCTGATGCTTTCATCACTCCTTCATAAGCTGCAAAAAAATTAAAAATCGCATAAGAAAAGGACACAATGCAATATTCAATATAATTTGAATATAATTCTTTTTAGAACTAATACATATTTATGAAATCAATGATATATGAAGAAATATATATATAGGAAAAAGCTACTTAAGGTTAGAGAATCATTTTATTGTCGATCTTAAGTTTCAATCATTGGTTTTTGAAAAATTTCTCCCTATTTTCTACTCAACTTTGCTAATTTATTATTCGTTTCTTTCTTCATTTTTTTAATCTATTCCTTATCTTCCTTGACTTCTTCCACAAGGATTAATAGTGACATAAAGTGAAAAATAAAAGAAAAAACAGATGAATGATATAAAGCTTTTTTTTTAAAAAAAAAAAAAAAAAGAGAAAGAAAGATGAAACAAACTGCAAGCAAGATGACAAACAAAAGATGAAATTAGTATAAATATTAAAATAGGCAAAAAGTTAAATTTTAGAGTATATATTTGCACTTCTTTTAAGTACTAGTCTTGTAAGATTTTTATCTTATTAAAATAGGAAAAGAAATATATTATTTAGGTATAAAATAATGAGAGGAAAATCTTTTTACTTTCATTTTGATTTTTGTATTATAAAGTGCTAGTTATTTTTCAAAAAATCATATAACTCATTAATTTTTGATAAATCAGAGGTTTTTTTTTTTGTGTGTGAATTGATCAATTTTTCTCCTAATCCTTAAAACAAAAAAATTATTATGTATTTAATTAAATTATATTTGAATCTTAAAATCACAATTTAAACCAATTTGAATTAGCTAAAAACTTATCATCTTAGTTGGTTATTTATAGCTAAGAAAAAATTATTTGCAATTCAATGTTAAATATGATTGATGATTCAATAGCAATAATACATCAAGTGAAATCTCATTATGTGAATTTTGGGAAGAATATATATATAATTAGATGTTAGTTTATATAGTTGTATAAACCGAAATTTTTTAAGAGAATATTTGCTAAAAAAGTGTGTGTGTGTGTGTATGTGTGTGTGTGCAGGTGTGTGTATATAATTAGATATTTATAAAACTATATAATTCAATTGTTGTTTATTGAGTGAATATTTTCAAAAAAACTCTTAGCTCACGTAAATTAATATAAAACATATTTGAAAAAAGAATACTATACGAAAAAGCTCATATTGAAAATATAAACAAATGAACAGTATAATGTATAAATGTAGCATTTATTCAAATCATATTTGAAACTTACATGTATATCTATGTATAAAATTGAACTGAAGTGAACAAGAAGAAACTATTAGAACATTAAAATATATTGCTTTGATACAATATGTTCGAATTAATTTGAATTGATTCGAACGAATAATACCTCAAATCACATTAGATCGATAAAAATATTATTATGATGCAAATAATACTGAAAGCATTGAACAAGATAAAACTTTAGCAAGATTTATTGAAGTTATATTTAAGCTAGATATAGTATGTTAATTTAAATTAATTACAGATAATCATCAATTTATTGAAATTGTATTTGAATTTCACAAATACACATGTAGTATTGAATCAATCTAATTAAACAATTAACACCTCTAATTATACAAAATCCGTATTGTTACAAAAAATTTCATATACAAAAAAATTTCAAATCATGGTAAAAATTATTTATGAGCTAATTTTTTTTATCACAATAATAAATTTATGATTAAATTGTTTGATCACAATAAATAGTTATAGGTATTATTTAGTCAAACATCAGTTAAATTTATGATAAATAATATTATTGTTATCAATTTTCTTCAATTGATATATTATTTAATTAATTTTCTAATTATGAAATTTGAACAACAAAAAAATTGAATGTATTACTCCCTCATTCATTTTTACTTGGCTACTTTGAAATTTTTACGTATATTGATTGACATGAGTATTTTATCAGATACCAATATTAATTAATGTTCTGGTCATAAAAAATAATTTAAAAATAAGTAATAATAACTTTTAATGTAATTCTTTAAAAATAAATTATCGACATCCACTGTTTGCTGTAAAATTTGTTTTCTTTTCTATTTGTGTTGCGATATTCTTCTTCTCTCATGTTTATAATATATTGCTTTGAAAATAATTATGATTACTAAGTTAATTATTATCCAGAATTTTGATAATTGAAAAAAACAATTTATTTAGTTATAATATTTATTTAGTTTAAATTATATTTTATGAATAAAAGGTAATTAATTATTGCCTTAACTAGCTTCAACAAGATCGTGGCAAAGCTTCATAAATTAACTACAAATTTTTCTTTAGTAAAAATTTATGATTATACCTTTTAATATGACACAACTTTTATAACTTAAGAAAAATATTTATTCAGTTATAATTTAAAAAAAATTATAATTTATCATAGTTACAGGTTTATTATTACTATGATAAAATGATAACAATTAATAATTAGTAATAAAATTTTATTCTAGCAAAATACATGTGGTTATTTCATTTAATTATTGTCATTATTTTTATAACTTAAGATAAAATTATTATTTTGGCTACAAATTTTTCTTCAAATAATTTTTTTGTGGCTAAAAAATTGTTATTGCTATGATAAGTTTAAATTTATCGCAGACATTAATAATAAGATTTGAAGTTTAATTATAGTAAAAAAATCTATGGCTATTTCATTTAATTGTTGCCACAATTTTTTATGACTTGAAACAAAGGTATTTATTTAGCTACAATATTTTATTTCAAATAATTTTTGTAGCTAAAAAATTACTATTGCTACAATCGCTTTTGTTTATCGCAAAAACCTATTGTTAGCTACAAAATTTTATTATAGCTATAAAATTGTGGCTAGTTAAATAATTATTGTTACGATTGTTAGCAGTTACAGCAAAAATAAGGATTTAGTTTTGTCAATTTAATTTTTACAGCTAAGAAATTTGATGAATTTTTAGTTAGCCATGAAATTTAAATTTTTATGACTATTACTAAATAATAGCTACGATTTCTTAAATTCATAGCATAGATTTCGTAGTTATAAGTATATTTTCTTGTAGTATTGCTATTAAATCAGGTTGATATCATTTTCTAATTTGATTTTTTGCGTCATTACAAATTCAATCTCGAATTTCTAATCAAAATTTTAAAAAATATATTATATATTATGATATATTTTAAAAATATTTTAATAATTTTACGAAATGTTAGGATGATATAGAAGAGGACTAATAAGGAGGTGTGCTAAAAAGGCGTGGGTAGCATAAACTGAGTGAAGTCATCATCTTTTCTCGTATTCCAAAAATCCAAAAGATTTGCGTAAAAATGTGGATTTTACTTTGTCTTTCATTTTTTTACCTCTTCCTCGTTTTCAAGAGTGAAAAATTCCCGACCAATTACTACGTACTATACAATAAATCAATTTGGGCACTAATTAAGTGATTATTTTGTGTGCGTTCAGTGGAAAGAAAAATGTTATTATAAAAATAATTTTTTTAAAGATGTGTTTTTAAAATATATGTAATTTTTTTTAATATAGTTTTGTATTCAATAAAAAATATAAATAAATGTTGTGAGAGAGGGAGATAAAAATTGTGAAAATGAAGATGAAGATGAAGTGTGTTATCGAAGAGAGAGAAAACTGACTAATTGTTAAATTTGTTTCTATTCTCCACTAGATAAATTATTATTTTAAAGAAGTTTATTTTGTCAGAGACAATACTATTTTACAAAAAAAATGATAAGGGAATTAAATTGAATCCATATATTCTAACATAAGAAATAAGATAGTGACTCGTGGGACCAAAGATAAATTCCCAGACAACAAATTTCAATACATCATCCCTCCATTGTTTTTTAGTCATCGTATTCTATTTTTTTAAAAGTTAATTTAATTAATTTCAGAGTTAAATTAGTAAATTATATTAATTTGAGATCTTAAAACTAAAATTTTAATATTTAAAAATATATAAAAAATGATAAATTATAATTTTTTTTATATTAATATAATAAAAAAATACATTATAAAATGATAATTAAAAATCATATTATTTACTCCTAAAAATTATGATAACTAAGAAAATAGAGAAAAGTACTATATATATCTAAACATCCATAATTGTTGTTGGTGAAAAATTTTCAAGAACGTGACTGGTAATAGTACCACTCGAACAATTATTTTGAAAAGTTTAGATCAGATTAAATATTTTTATTATTTAAAAGAAATTAGAAAAATCTGAAAGTCAACAATAATAAATAATCCTATTATCTTACAATAATGAAAAGAATCTACTTTAGTCAAAAAAATGAGGCTGCAACTTATAAGATTCTACTCCTAAGTATGATTTATGATATGAAGATATAAAGATGGAGTTTGAAACAACTTTCACGGAAATAAACATTCTTTTCATGCATAAAATTTCGTAAAGAATATTACAGTTCTTTTTCTTTCCGCATTTTTAGAAAATTTTCTTATTGGACGGTTTAATTTACTAATGTGAATATAGAAACCAACCATAAGTTGCATGTATTTTCAAATTATTTAACACCGCACATATATTATTTTATATTGGGTAATATAAATCTGAAAATCTGCAGAAAGATGAAGAAGAAGAAGAAGTAGCAGAAGAAGAAACAAGAAGATCAGTTTTTAGAGAGAAGTCAGAGAAATTTTGTTAGAGAGAGAGACTTTTTTTGGTGGTAAACACAATTATTAATTGGATACACTCCACGACGATAGAGCTATATATATTAATGATATCCGGATATTTATAATTACACAGAATACACTTATACACGAAGAATAAACAATAGCACCTAAAATTTGATTCGCGACAGCTGCTAAATATATTATCAAGCTCCACTACCTAACACTCTATTATTGAATATCAATATTTTTAATTTTTCTTAAATTTTGTATTTGATAAAATAGCGATAGCTTACTATAGGGTTTTATTGATAAAAAATGATTCTTAAGATAATATTTATCAGCGCTCGAATTATTTACAGATTCATATCAACTCAATAGATATATGTCCCTCGAAAAATCACCCAAGTAAAACATGATTTTTTTTCTAGTAGCGTACCCATAATTTGATGACAAACATATTTCCATAAACATTTCCAAAATTCAAAATATAAGTCAATTATTAGCATTTAAACTCCTTAAATAAATTTGGACCCCCTATATGGGACCTTTTTGGATTATCCATTCCATCACGAATGAAAATGTGCCTTCTCTTTTGTCTAATTAATTAGTCCGCAAATTTTAAAATATAATTTTTCAACAAAAAAATATAATTTTATTTGGACAAAAATAGCTATGCCTTTATCCACTACAATTGTTTTTGCTATGTGATCCTTCAATAATTGAAAAAAATATTTCTATGTTTATAATACTTGTTATATTCTCAACTACTATATTTTTCGAAAAGTATCTGAAATTGAAAGATAAAAATTTATTATGGGACGGTTATGCCAATAAATAAATATGCAAAGGACGGGATTATAATATTTGAATTTATTTATTGTATTTCAGATGTAAGACAAAATATATAGGTACATATCAAATTTTGATGGAATATGTTGGAATATATTACAATTTGGTTAATTGAATATATAAATTTAATTTTAAGATATTCACCTTGTTTTGTTTGTAAAAGTACAAACGAAGACAAGGACAAAAGTATAATTAAGTAGAAAAGAAGGACAAAATATTTTCCTTAATCAAAAATTCATGAAAGCAAACACGTTAACGAAAAGTTGTTTGCTTGATCCTCAATTGTCACTGATATAATAAGATAATGTACATAATAATTTAAGAGAAAGTAAATACCTATATGTATAATAGTTATACCTGACAATACTAATTTTTGTTATAATTAAAAAAATTATAACTATTGTTTGTTATAATTATGATTGTACCGTACATCTTCACATATATTTATTAGTGTAACAACAAATAAGATCATAAACAAATATTAAAAATATAGTTATATTGCTA
>JAOTQJ010101792.1:0-11500 GCA_025642045.1 Solanum sejunctum
CTGCATTTGTCTTACAAACTCTTGCAGATCCTCCAAAGGTTTGGACCCGAAAAACTCTGGTGGTCCACAAGCCAAGATATCACGGGCCCAGGAACTATCTCGATGGGCGGCCTGACTACTCCCGGCTCCTATCTGTGGGTCTGACGGGCCACAATCTGTATCAACAACTGTACTGCCTCCCTGAGACCTGAATAATAAACTTAGGGGTATGTTGAGAGCCTTGAATGTCTGAATTTGACATTTGACTAAATCTGAGTCTTAAGGAGAGTGTGTTAATGACTATGATAGCTAAAATTAGTACTGATAGAGTTGAATGAATGTATTACCTTGAATTGGTAAGATAGACTTTCCCGTAGGGGTTGGGTGATGAGAGTTTCTTGATGGATTGATAGATTTTTGAGCATATTGAGTCTTGGGAGAAGTAATAGCACCGAAATGGGTAAGAGTGAGTGCCACTTATACCCATTAACTATATGGACAGCGTAGGAGAGGATTGGACTGTGAAAGCAGATGTTTCCTTTCTCCCAAAATAGGACTTAACAGACTTTTGGATCTACTGAAAGACTCGTCCTTTACCTCGGCAAGGTACTGGACGGTTGTGACAACAACATCTCTTTGTTGTATCATTACCAGCTCATAGGTAATGGTTGTCGATTACAGAAACTTCCAGACAAGTTTCATAATGATAAAACTCTGAGGTGATGTGATTGTTTAATGTTCATGGATAATGATATGATAGAGTCTTGTCCTTTCTTTGAGGTTAGGCTGAATGATTAATGAGTGATGGTTATATTGTTTCTCTTTTCCTTAGCTCATTTTACATATAGTACATTCCACGTACTAATGCCCTTCTGATGCTGCATCATTTTATGATACAAATTTGATAAACCAAGAACTTCAGCAGCCCGATCGTTGAGGTTCAGACCTCTCTATTCCAGACAGTAGTGAGTCCTCCCATACATTCGGAGGATGTTTATTTTTTGTTGGGCAGTCTTTTACTTGATTTTGGTAGCCGTAGCCTATCATGGTATCATCTCAGACTATAGTATATAGGCTTCATAGACATAGACATAGACGTTGATGTTGCCATTAGGGGTTCTTTCCCTCTTCTTTCTTTACATTTAAATTTTCATTTGGTATTCTATTTCTTTTATGATAACTTGATATTGATAGTATTGAGCCCACAGATAGAATTGTATTATTATTATTATCAAGTTTCTTCCACTGATGAATTAATAGAATGAAGGCAAATAAGACTAGGTGGTTTGCTTGGGGGCTAGCAATAATCTCTGAGTGCCAATCACGTCTAGGGTACCCTCCTGCGGCATGACATAAAGTGCCCATACCTAGTCCAAAAATCCATCTTGGGAATATCAGACTCCCTCACTTTCATTTGGTGATACCCAAATCGAAGATCAATCTTAGAACAGTGACTAGCCCTTTGAAGTTGATCAAAAAGGTCAGCAATCCTTGGTAGAGGTACTTGTTCGTTATGGTGACTCTATTAAGTTGCCGATAATCAATGCAAATTCTAAAAGAACCATCCTTTTTCTTCACAGATAACTTTGGTGGACCCCAAGGTGACTTACTAGGCCTTATAAAACCTATTTCCAACAAATTCCTCAATTGCTCCTTCAACTCCTTCAACTCCATCGAGGTCATATGGTAAGGGGGAATAGAAATGGGTTGAGTATCGGTAAGGAGGTCTATACAAATATATATTTCCCTTTTGGGAGGAACACCAGAAGCTCATCAGGAAAAACATCAAGAAACTTATTCACCATCAGAATTGACTCAATAGGAAGGACTCTAGACTCAACATCCCTAACCCTCATAAGATGGTAAAGACAAGCCTTAGATATAAACTTTTGGGTTTTATGACAATAAATGAATCTACCCTTAACCACCACATCACTCAAGGAAAAGGAAGGGCTCATTAAGGAATTGGAATTTGACCCTACGGGTTCTACAGTCAATAGAATCATAATATGCTTACAACCAACCCATACGAAGAATGACATCAAAATCTACCATATCTAATACAACAAAATCACAAGGCAAGATTTTATGCTTAATAAACATGAAACTTTTTGGCAATAAAAGGAGTAACAAAAGAAGTGGCACCCAGGTCTATCAAAGCATACACTTAAAAATTAAAAACCTTTAACATACCGATAAAAACATCGGGTACCTCATCAACTCCTTGTCTGCCTTGTAGAGCATAAAATCTATTTTTCCTTGGAGCACCCCGTTATTGGCCTCCTCTTCCCCTTTGATTCGCATTTGTACCTTGGCCTTGAGAACGACTATCTCTACCTTTGTGTTGACCATGAAGACAATCAATAACCTTGTGGCCAAATTCACCACAACCAAAATAATCACTAGAATTTCTCAAACAAGGACTAATATGATTCTTTTTGAACCTTAGACATCTAGGCTTTGTCGCCACTTCATTACCACCTTGGAATCTTTGATTAGGCACTCTATCCTTGGCAAACGTCTTGTTGGAAGAATTGGACGACCCTTGTCCTTGGAACTTGGGGCTTTGAGGGAACCGGCCACCCTTAGAGCCTTGGAACCCACCTTCAAATCGAGCCCTCTTGGACTCACCAAACTTTCTCTTTCTAAGCTTCTCCCCCTCTAGTTTATCGGCATATGTCATAAGCCGAGACAAATCCATATCCCCTACTAGCATGGCGGTATGACTCTCCTCATTAACCAAGTCAGATATACCCGTAACAAATTTATTCATCCTTGACCTAGGCTCGACAATCAATTATGGAGAATACTTGAAGAGTTGGTTAACATGAGGGCATACTCCCTCATACTCATGGACCCTTGTTTAAGATTCATAAATTCCATCATCTTCACCTCCCTTAGTTCAATAGGAAAAAACTGGTTGAGAAATATGGTTTTGAACTCTTCCCAAGGGAAAACATCATCACTCCCCTTCTCCATCTTCCATTGAGTGAATCCAATTTAAGCCATCCCTTTGATTTGGGGATCCTCATCTACCTTGGACCCATAGAACTCCGATGGATTCATCCTAGTAAAATCCCTCAACCTTGAGGCCAGAGTAGGACCATAAGGGGCTTGGGCCTCTTTGATTTGATTGGTCATAACATGAGCTAACATTATAATAATATGTCGGAATTCTTCTTGGCCTACCCCTCCTTCTTGAGGAGCTTGAGGAGTTGGTTGCTCCTCGGGTGTTTGAGCTCTTCTTCCTCTCAGAATCAGCATGATCTAGAATAGCAAAGAACATTCATTAGGAAAAAGCCTTAACTTCTATAGCACGACATAGATCGTGAAGAAGGAAAACGTTTCCTAAAGTACCCCACAACCTCTTACTCATAGTTAAGGCATGCTTCACAAGCATGAATAAGATTCTAATCGATGTGGTGTATTTGATTTCCAGGAGCCTTAACAACCTAGTGCTCTGATACCAAGTTTGTCATGACCCAAGCTGAGGCCTAGATGTGACATAGCTAGTAGGGACCCAAAGGGACCCAAACAAGCCTCTTATCATATCAATCACACATACTTAGTCGTAGAAACAAAGTAAACAATAACAAGTAATAATATAAAAAGGGAAAGCTAGACTAAAGGGAGTCTTTGATATCATAAAAGCATAAAGATTCAAGCTTATATCACATCATAATATTCCAACAACTTCACTAAACTTAGAATAGAGGGGAAGGGGGCAAGACACTTTTCGGGCTCACCCTCATAATGTCAAATGTTCAACATAAAGAAGTCTTAGAGATAGCAAGATAAAGTAGGTAGTGTCCCCGAACTTGAAGACTCACCAAGCTTATCTTTGAATAACCTCAATAGCAATATGGAGGATGATCAAGAGGAGCTCCGGTCCTTATATAGTGATTTCATGTCGGCATAAAGTATGCGTTAGTACATTTGAATATACTATATAGGATACAATGCAACAAGACATAAGCCAATATAGTCAAAATGCATAGTAATAGGTAATTGATAAGCAAAGTCTAAATATGACATGTATGATCAGTGCTTGAAGTAAGACATGTTTATAAATCGTTCAACTTGCATAGAACATGATACATATGTGAGAAGTGACCTCAATCGACAAATAGTAAAACCAAGCGAGCTACACCTTCGAATCCCAATGATTACCCTTCATCGATAAAGAGGTGGTCTATTTGCCAAGGTAAACTATACTTCACCTTACGGGATCCTGTCCCATCTCGGAGAAGTAACACCCCTTACAGGAACCTATCCCATTTCGAGGTAGATTTCATGATAAAGTGCAGTAAATGGATCCACTAGTATAACAAGGGTATAATGTAATCCTATATTGGCACATAGTTTAAGGAAAAGTGTATGAACCCTTGAAGATAATCTACTCCAACATCCAATCCATTGGTGCTAAATCTAATCCCATAGAATACTTGTAATAATCATAAGTTTAATAGCTTGTAATAAATGTGGAACCATGACATGAGTAGATCTTAAACATCTTGACCTCTAATAATGAGCCTAACTTGAAACATGAGAATGGATGATAATTAGACATGAAACATTGCTTTAACATAAATGACTCACAAGAGGTAAATCTTGAAAATAGGGCTTAAATTCATACTTCCATAATCATAGATAATTTCATCAATTCATAACATACTTGATAGCCCATATTCTTCATGAAGTCACTTAACTTGTAAAACATTAAATAACTTAAGAATTCTTGACTTGACATTTTATCAAACATTTGGCGAGTGTATAATGGTTGTTCAAAATCATGCAATTTAAGAGTGAAATAATATGAGCAAACTCAATGTAAATCAACCCACCAACATATTCTAAAACCCTTATGTAAGGTACGTTGAAATCCATTATCAAATCTCACAATAGATCATAGTTTTATAGCTCAAAAAATGCATAGTCTCAATATATATAATCAAAGGATGGTATAAGCTTAAAATAGATAGTCATGCATAATTTATCAGCTTTTCACCAAACTTCGACATAATTTACAATCATAATCCATAATAAAGGATACTCATTGATAATACAACTTGAAAACATGCAGTTTTCATAAAATAGGAAGGTTAGATTCCATGGGTGAAAGGATGCAATAGATGAAACCCATATACTTAAATTTAGAGATTCCTTGATGTAGACTTGAAAAGGACTTGAAGCTTGAATGGAGTTCTTAAGATCCAAAATTAAGCTTGAGACACTTGATTTTGGATGAAATATTTGGTTATATCTTATAAAGGTTTTTGAGAGGGTCTTGCGGGATACAGAGTTGAAAAAAATGGCTAAGTATAAGTGATTTCACGCATAAGTAGGAATGAGGCTATGACCCCATGGTCCTTGGGCCAATATGGAAAACTAAGGGAAAAGTTAAATTGGTCGGCATTTGCTCTGTGATATGAACCTATCGCGAAGGAAAAAATTACAGTGATCTATGCCCAATTTGCATCATGGTCTGATCATGGATACACATTGGATAAGAAAATTTTTGAAAAATTACTTTTTACTATGGGTCATCTAAAATTGGGATTATACTCACTTCCCGCTCAATGTTTTCCCTTGATCAAGAATATGAAGTCAAATTTTTGATATCATGCATGAATTTTAAGGTATATGAAAATTATGATTATGGATATTTTTGAAGTACATTTTGGGGGTGTTTAACTAAAAATTGATTGAGACCATTTCACACTCAATTTTTTATACTGACTTCAAATCTGATCTCAGATTTACTATCAGAGTATGGAAAGATGCATTATGCGCACAGTCATCCTCTAAGGATATTTTGATAATTTGACCGGACGTTACATCATCTCCCCCTTGGGATCATTTGTCGTTGCATGATGAGTAAATATGGATATCAAGATATGAATAGACTCAGGACTTATCTCAATACCCATTTAACAATTCAAACCCTTGACTCCTCATCATCCTCAATAAACTCTACTTAGGCTCAAGACTAAACACACCAACTCAAGAATTGAAATATCAATTAAGTCAAGGCTAGAAACATTACCTTCAATATTTTCATCATTTGGCACGAATAGATATGAGTATTTAGCTAACATATCATCCTCAGCTTCCCACGTGGCTTCCTCAATAAATTGATTCATCTAAAGGACTTTGACGGAGGCTATCTCTTTGTTTTAAAGCTTGTGAACCTGACGATCAAGGATTTGGACTGGAATTTTCTCGTAGGACAAACTATCCTGTACTCCAATATTCTCAGCAAGGACTACTAAGGCAGGATCTCCCAAGTATTTTTTTAACATAGAGATGTGGAACACTAGATGAATTGCGTCTAGGCCAAAAGGTAATTCTAGCTCATAAGTAACCTTCCCAACTCTCCTCACGATTTGATAGGGACCGGTATAGCGAGGACTCAGTTTCCCCTTCTTCCCAAGCCTCATGATACCCTTTATAGACGATACTTTCAAGTACACTCACTCATTTACCTCGAACTTTAAGTCTCTCCTCCTCACATTGATGTAAGACTTTTGACGACTTTGGGTGGTCTTTAACCTCTGTCTAATAACCTTTACCTTCTCCATGGATTGGTGAACAAGATCTGGTCTGATCAATTTGGTTTCTCTAACCTCAAACCACCTAATTGGTGATCTACATCTTTTCCCATACAGAGCTTCATGGGGAGCCATTTGGATGCTTGCGTGGTAACTATTGTTATACTCAAATTCAATCAATGGCAGGCGGTCGTCCTAATTTTCTTTGAAGTTAAGGACATAGGCTCTCAACCTATCTTCTAACGTCTGAATGGTACGCTCTACCTGGCTATCTGTCTGTGGTTGAAAGGCTGTACTCAAATTTACCTTAGCACTTAATCCCTTCTGAAAAGATCTCCAAAATTGGGAGTTGAATTAAGCTCCTTTATCTGAGATGATAGACAAGGGAACTCCATCCAACCTCACAATATCACGAATGTACAACTTGGCATACTCCTTTGCAATGTTAGTCATCTTGACTACAAAGAAATGAGCTAATTTGGTCATTTTATCCATAATCACCCATATTACATCACGTTCTTTTCGGGACCTCGATAGACCAGTAATGAAGTTCATATTGATCATCTCTCACTTTTATTTGGGAATTTCAATGTTCTCAGCCAATCCACTTGGTCTTTGATGTTTAACCTTGACTTGTTGACAATTGGGACACTTGGAAACAAACTCAACAATATCCTTCTTCATTCCACTATACCAATAGACTTCACTCAAGTTGTGGCACATTTTGGTGGAACCAGGAAGGATTGAATATCTAGAACTATGGGCTTCAGTCGTAATTCTATCTTGTACTTTGTTAATATCTAGAATGCACAATCTACCATAGTATCTCAACACCCCATCTCCCCCTTTGGAGAAGACCATCACCTTTTGTTTATGGATAGCCTTCTTGAATTAAAGTAGGATAGGATCTTGGTCTTACTTTTCTTTTACCTCTGCCACTAGAGATGATGTAGCACTCTGAACATTAAATCCTCCCTCGTCATTCTCCTTGAGTTGAACTTTCGATCGAGCCAATCTATGCACTTCCTTCACTAACTCTTTCTTTCCTTCCTTGACATGGGCCATGCTACCCATTGATAACCTACTAAGAGCATCAGCAATAATGTTAGCTTTACCTGGGTCGTAGAGAATGCTCATGTCATAATCCTTGAGCAACTCCAACCATCTCCTCTATTGCAGGTTGAGGTCCTTCTAACTAAAAACATATTGCAAACTTTTGTGGTCAGTGAACACATCCACGTACACTCCACACCAATAGTGGCACCAAATTTTAAGTACAAACAGCACCACTGCCAACTTAAGGTCATGGGTTGAATAGTTCTTCTCAGGAATCTTTAGTTGTCTGGAAGCATTGCTATCACTTTCCCTCGCTGCATCAGCACACAACCCAATCTAACTCTATATACATCATAATATATCACAAAATCTTCGGTCCCATTAGGAAATATTAAAACTAGAGTAGTAGTCAATCTAGTCTTTAGCTCTTAGAAACTCCTCTCACATTTATTAGACCACTAAAATTTGACCTTTTTCTGTGTCAATATGGTCTATAGTGCAGATAAAGAAGAAAACCCATCAACAAATCTGGAGTAATAGCCTGCCAACCCTAATAAACTTCTTATGTCAGTTGGAGTGGTAGGTCAGGCTAATTCTTTACCTCTTCAATCTTTTGGGCATCTACTCAAACACCATCACTGAAAATCACATGGCCTAGGAAAGCCACTGATTTGAGCCAAAATTCACACTTTGAGAACTTAGCATACACTTAAGGTCTTTGAGAGTCTGAAAAAAATATTCTAAGATGATTAGCATCCTCCTCTTCATCCTTATAGTATACCAGGATATCATCGATAAATACAATCATGAACATATTAAGATAACATATGAATACTCTATTCATCAAGTCCATGAAGGCTACAGGCATTAGTTAACCCAAAGGACATAACCAAGAACTCAAAATGGTCATATCTAGTCCTAAAGGTTGACTTTGGAACATCACATTCCCTCACCTTAAACTCATGGTAACTAGATAGGAGGTCTATCTTGAGAACAAAGAGACACGCTGAAATTGGCCTAATAGATCATCTATCCTAGGGAGAGGATACTTATTCATTATCATGACCTTATTCAGTTGTCTATAATCAATTCATATTCTGAGAGATCCATCTCTCTTTCGCACGAATAGGACAGAAGCACCCCAAGGAGAAACACTTGGCCTTATAAATACTTTTTCTAACAAATCCCTCAATTGCTCTTTAAACTCTTTCAATCCAGTCGAGTCCATCCTATAAGGTAGAATTGAGATAGGCTAGGTATCAGTAAGAACATCAATTCCAAAGTCAATCTCCCGATTAGGAGGGACTCAGAGAAGATCCTTAGGAAACACTTTAGGAAACTCATTTACAATTGACTGACCCTAGAGTAGGAGGCTCAATATCATCAAACTTAACTCACACGAGATGTTAGATACAACCTCTAGAGATTAGGTTGCTATCTCTAAGGTAAGAAATAAACTTGCCTTTAGGTGCAACAGAACTCCCCTTTACTCGGGGATCGGTTCATTTGGAAATTGGAACTTAATAGTTTGGGTCCTATAATCACTAGAGGCATAACAGACATGAAGTCAACTATTTCCAACTCTACTAAGTTAGCCAAGGTATGCCTATGATAGACGGATACTATAAAATCTCTATAGACCCTCTCAGTTAGGATAGACGCACCAGTAGAAGTGGAAATAGTAAAGGGTTCAAGCAAACACTCCGAAGGAATCTTAAATTTTTTAGCCACATAGGGAGTCATAGAAGGTAGAGTGTAACCCAGATCAATCAATGCATAATAATCAAATGAGAAGACTCGAATCATACCTATAACAACATCTGGTGCAACTTCCTGATCCTATCTATTACCCATCGCATAGAGATAGTTTGTCCTGCCACTTGTACTTGTAGGGGTACCCTTCTGATAACTATAGGTTGAGGGTGCAGTAGAGGTACGTGATTTGTTGTTTCTATAACCCACCTTCTTATAGGACAATAGTTCTTGAAGTGACCAATCTATCCACATATATAGCAAGCATTCGTGCCCTCACGACACTCACCTAGGTGAAGTTTGCCATATTTTCTAAGGGTGGCTTCCCCTTAGAACCTTGGGTCACACTAGCTTGGGATTGAGAAGCTTGGGCCTTGAAATTTTGGTGACATGAGATTTCTTAACATACTTGCTTTGTTGGATGCGCGTACTCTTTACAGAGGGTGCATAACTAGAAGACCTTTTCTTAAAATAGGACTTATCTCCCTTATTCTTCTTATCTTGGCTAGGCTCGTGCCCTGCTGATTTGGCCTTCTTACTCAAATGCTTTTCCCTGACTTTCTTTTTATCCTCCTTGGTTTATTAGGCATAAACCATAATTTTGGAGATATCCACACCTAGGATCAACAATGCTGCCTTGCACTCCCTATTAATATGCCTCCAATCCAGACACAAATTTTCTCATCCTCGCCCGCATATCTTGGACCATCTCTGGGGCATACCTGGACAGATGAATGAACTTAAGGATATACTCTTTGATAGTCAACCCCTCTTGCTTCAAGTTCACGAACTTATCAACCTTTTCCTTACTCAACTCTTAGGGAAAGAAGTGATCGAGGAAAGCACCTTCAAACTTATCCCACTTAGTAGGCTCAGCATCCTTTCCTCAGCTATCTTCCCATTGGTTATACCAGACGTTCGCAACATACTTAAGCTGGTAAGATACAAGTTTAAATCTTTCGACTTTAGTCATATGCATAGCCCTTAGGACCTTCCATATTTCATTAATGAAGTTATGCGGGTCCTCCTCAACCTTCGACCCTGTGTAGACTGGCGGGTTAATTCTCAAGAAATCTCTGAGCCTAGTTACAGTTGTAGTCTCTTGGGAGCTAGAACTAGGAGCCTATGAACCTTAGCTCCCACTCTGGGTTACTACCAACTAGGTGAGCATAGTAACAACTCCCTTGAAGTTAGTCTCAGTGGTAGGAGCAGGTGGAGCAGTAGGCACCTGTGGAACTCTTGGGGTCCTAACAGGTCGACGCCATCCTTTTGTCCCTGTTTGAGTGGGGACCTCGGGTGGGGGATTCTTAGTGGTTGGAACGCAGATATCTAGTTCGGCAGAGGTATGTTTAGGAGGCATGATCTTCAAATGTGTAATGCATGAATCAGAAGAGAATCTTATAGATTTAATCTCTATCGCACAAACTCAGAATACAAAAGAAGTGTAACCATTCCTAATGTCCTATAGCCTCCTGCTTATGAAGTGTGGTGTACAACACACCCATAAAAAGACTCTACTAGACATGGCTTCATAGACTCCCTAGGACACTTGAACTCTGTGCTCTGATACTAAGTTTTTTATGCCCTAGGAGGGTATACTAGACATGGCCATCACCCAGAGACTATTGTTAGTCGCCAAGCAAACCACTTGGCCTCATCATATTCATTCAATCATCTATACAGCGGGAGAGATTAGAATAAGGAGAACATATTAGTGGGCAACTCAGTTAACTTATATAATAATGAAGGAATGCCATAGGCCAATGAGATCGGTCTCAACATATATAACATCATAACAATTTTAAGAAAACTTGAATCAAAGAGGGAGAGACCTCAACATCAAATCATCATCCTCTAGTCTATCACGCATCTACCTCAACAGTCTAGAATGGTACCATAACAGGCCATGGCTACCATAACACAAAATGAAAGTCTCGGGTTGCTACAGTGATAAGGGGGATAATTCGATTTTTTCGTGTTTTCGATTATTTAATGCTTCAAGCTCAGTATATTGAAGTCTCTAAGTAGCGTGGTGGCGTTGGTTCGTCAAGAAAACGCCTAATTTGCGAGATACGAAAGTTTGGATTGTAGGAAAGGTGTGAAAGGTATGTTAAGTTTTGTTGTTGTTTATGTTAATTATTGGTTATGGAAGTGTTAAACAT
>JAOTQJ010101803.1:0-11500 GCA_025642045.1 Solanum sejunctum
ATTGGGACGATTCTGATATAGTTTACCACTGAATAATTGGTAATTTGATTATAGTTGTGCACAGATTTTACAGTACAGATTTTAAAGTAAAGGTAAAGTGATATAAAGGACATAAAGTACATGATTCCACAGCATAACTAAGGGTGATCCCTAATCTTCCATAGATGCGTGGTTTCATTTGAGTTGTTACTTTATATATAGTATATCCTGCCTTACATACTCAGTACATTATCTCGCATTGACGTCCCTTATGGGGGACCTGCATTTCATGCTGCAGGTACAGGTGCTAGTAGATCTTCCCAGTAGGAGTACAGGATATTCAGCTACTGCCATCAAGCTCTAGGTTGCTTCGGGGCTTTGTACATGTTTAGAGCTTACATGTTTTTATTGCACAGTTTGTTGAGGCAGGCCTGTCCCGACCCTTGTTAGATGTTTTTCTTTATTTATAGGCTTTGTAGACTATGTAAAGTACAGTGAATTCATGTCTCGCACTTTAGACAGTGTGGCCCCAACGGCCTAGTCATATGTATTTCCGTTTGGCTTGTTATTACTATTTATCTGCTTAAAGGCATGTCAAATATAGGAACCCCTTATAATATATACAGAATGCATATAGTTACAGGTTGATTCTCCGAGCGTTATCCACAACGGGTGCCGGTCGGCCTTATGGGACTTTGGAGCGTGACAGGATATCACTTTTCATGTCTGCTTTGGCTTTCTATGTGGCACTTTCCACTAGTTGATTCCTCCAAAGGACTTTGACCGATGCTACATCTTTATTTCTTAACCTTTTCACTTGCCTATCCAATATCTCTCCTAGGACCTCCTTATAGGTCAAATTATCCTCCACAACACCCATAACCTCTAAAGGTATAATAACACTTGGGTCACCCACACACTTCCTCAACATAGAGACATAGAAGGCCAGATGAGCCATACTTATATCCATAGGCAACTCCAACTCATATACAACCTTAACAATTCTTCTCAAAATCCTATAGGGTCCCATAAATCTTGGGCTCAATTTTCCTTTCTTGCCAAATTGGACAACACCTTTCGTGGGTGAGACCTTCAAGTAAACCCAACCATCAACATTTAGTTCAAGGTCTCTCCTCCTCACATAGGAATAAGACTTTGTCTACTTTGGGCCATCTTTAATCTCTTTCTTATCAACATCACCTTCTCCAAAGCTTCTATAACCAAATTTAGGCCTAATAAAGCCATCTCCCCCACATCAAACCATCCAACTGGGGATCTACAATGCCTACCATACAAAGCCTCAAAGGCACCCATGCCAATACTAGAGTGGTAGCGATTGTTGTAAGCAAACTCAATAAATGGAAGATGTTCATCCTAACTACCTTTAAACTCCAAAACACAAGCCCTAAGTATCTCTTTAAGGGTTTGAATTGTTCTTTTGGCTTGACCAACTATTTAAGGATGAAAAGTCTTGTTAAGCTTGACCTTGGTACCAAGACCCTTTTGGAAGGATCTCCAAAAATAAGAAGTGAATTGAGCACTATGATCTGAAATAATAGAATAGGGTACCCGATGCAATCTAACCAACTCATTAATATACAACTTGGCATAATCTTTGGCACCATAAGTTATTTTAACCGATAGAAAATGATCTGACTTAGTCATTTTATAAATAATAACCCAAATAGAATCAAAGCTTTTCCTAGTCTTTGGCAAACCAATCACAAAATCCATGTTAATCTCTTCCCACTTCCAAGTAGGAATTTCTATCTCTTGGGCTAAGCTACCCGACCTTTAATGTTTTGCTTTTGCTTGTTGGAAATTGTGACAACCTGCTACAAACTTGGCAATATCCCTCTTCATACCACCCCACCAATAAGTCTCCCTTAAGTCTCTGTACATTTTTGTGGATTGTGGGTGAATAGAGTAGCATGAGTTTGGGCCTCTTTCAAAATCAACTCCCTTATGTCATCAACATTAGGCATACATTGCCTACTTTGGTACCTAAGGACACCATCTCCCCCTTAGAAGAAAACCTCTACTTTACCATCCTTCACCAAAGCTTTCATTTCTAGCAAGGCGTGGTCAAGGACTTATTTGGACTTGACCTCTTCAATCAAATTTGGAACCATCACTAACCACCAAACCTCCATTTTCAACTTCATTCAACCAAACTCCCAACCCAACCAACTGGTGAACTTCTCTAGACACCTCCTCATTATCATTATCAATGTGAACTACACTTCCTATGGACAGTCTAATCAAAGCATCAGCCACAACATTAGCTTTGCGGGGATGATAGTGCATACTCATGTCATAATACTTGAGGAGCTCTAACCACTTTATTTGTCTTAAATTAAGATCTCTTTGTGTAAACACACATTAGAGACTCTTATGGTCAGTAAACTTATCTACATGAACCCCATACAAATAATTATGCCATATTTTCAAAGCAAACACCACGGCAACCAATTCAAGATCATGAGCGGGATAATTTCACTCATGTACTTTTAGTTTCCTAAAGGCATATACTATAGCGTTGCTATTTTGCATCAAAACACACCACGAGCCAATCCTTGAAGCATCACAATAAACCACAAACCCTTCTAGTCCTTCTAGTAAAGCCAAAATAGGAGCGAAGATAAGCTTGTCCTTTAAAGTTTGAAAACTCTTTTCACATTCATCGGTCCAAACAAATTTTGCCTTCTTTTGGTTCAACTTTGTCATAGGGGAAGTTATAGAAAAAAAACCATTCACAAATCTCTGGTAGTACCCCACTAAACCCAAGAAATTCTTAATATCCATTGGAATCAAAGGCCTACGCCAATTCATTATCACTTCCATATTCTTAGGGTCCACTTTAATCCCATCACCTGACACCACTTGCCCTAGGAATGTAACCTCTTTCAACCAAAATTCACACTTATCATATTTGGCAAATAGTCTCTCATCCCTTAAGATTTGCAACACTATTCTTAAATGATTCACATGCTCTTTTTCAATTCAAAAATAAATCAATATATCATCAATGAAGACCACCACAAACATATCAAGGTAGGTCTTAAAGACCCTATTCATGAGGTCCATAAATATTTTTGGTGCATTAGTCAAGACAAAAGATATTACCAAAAATTCAAAGTGTCCATACCTAGTCCGAAAAGCCGTCTTGGGAATATCACACTCCTTCACCCTCACTTGGTGATACCCAAACCAAAGATCAATCTTAGAAAAATGACTAGCTCCTTGTAATTGATCAAATAGGTCATCTATCCTTGGTAGAGGATACTTATTCTTTAAGGTAACTCTGTTGAGTTGCCGGTAGTCGATGCACATTCTAAGGGAACCATCATTTTTCCTTACAAATAACACCGGTGCACCCCAAGATGACTTGCTAGGTGTTATGAAACCCTTCTCCAATAAATCCCTCAATTGATCCTTTAATTCCTCCAACTCCGTCAGGACCATATGGTAAGGAGGAATATAAATGGGGTGTGTATCAAGGAGGAGGTCTATACCAAAGTCTATTTTCCTATTGGGAGGAATATTAGGAAGCTCATTGAGAAAGACATAAAAAAACTCATTGACAACCAGAACCAACTCAATAGGAAGGACTTTAGACTCAACATCTCTAACCCTTACAAGATGGTAAATGCAACCCTTAGAAATTAATTTTCGGGCCTTAAGACAAGAAATGAACCTATCCTTTAAACACGACATTACTACTTTCCTACTCAAGGACGAACTCATTAGGAAATTGGAATCTAACTTTGCAGGTGCTACAATCAATGGAAGCATGATATTCATGTAAACAATCTATCCTAAGAATAATGTCAAAATCCACTATGTTAAGTTCAACAAAATCACAAGGCAAGACTATATACAATAGAGACATAAGACAATTCCTATAGACTCTTTTAGCAATAATAGACTCACCAACGGGGGTAGACACTCATAGGGTTCACATAATAATTTGGGACACACATGAAGCTTATTGGCAACAAAGCTTGTAAATAAAGAAAGAGTGGCACCTCGATCTAATAATGCATACGCATCATAATAAAAAACCTTTAACTTATCGGTACCAACATTGGGCACCTCATCCACACCTTGACTTCTTTGGAGAGCATAGAACCTATTTTGCCTTGGAGAACCCTTTTGTTGGCCTCCTTTGGCCCTTTGACTAACATTAGCACCTTGTCCTTGAGGACAACCATTCCTACCCTTGCTTTGGGCATAAGGGCAATCAACAATTTTGTCATCCACTTTACCACAACAATAGGAAGCTTAGAGTCCCTCAAGCATGGATCACCATGATTTTTCCCATACTTTTGGCACCTAGGATTAGTCATCCTACTCTTGCCACCTTGAGACCTTGGGTTAGGCACCCCATTTTTAGCGAAACTCCTATTTGTAGCATTAGAGGACTCTTGGCCTTGAAATTTATGATCTTATTGAAAATGGCCACCCTTAGTACCTATGGAAAACATCACCAAATCAAGACCTCTTGGGCTCCCCACTCCTCCTCTTTCTAAGAAGCTCCCCCTCAAGTTGTTCGACATATTTCATGAGCCGAGACAAGTTCATATCACCCACAAGCAAGGCATGCAACACTCTTTATTTACTAAATTAGACACCCCCAACACAAACTTGTTCATTCTTAATCTAGGATCAAAAACCAAATAAGGAGCATACTTTGAGAGCTTATTGAATTTGAGGGCATACTCCCTCATACTCGTGAAGCCTTGCTTGAGATTCATGAATTCCATTACTTTTGCCTCTCTCAACTCAATAGGGAAGAACTGATTAAAGAAGATGACCTTGAACTCCTCCAAAGGAATGGAAGCATTGTTCCTCCTTTCCAATTTCCATTGAGCAAACCAAATTTGGGCCACACTTGAGTTGATAGGCCACTAGTTTCGTCTTCTCCACCAAATTTACCCCCGTGATGATAAGTACCTTATACTCCTCATCAATAAACTCTTGGGTACCTTCCTTCGCTTTACACCCATGAAACTCCAGAGGGTTCATCCTTAGGAAGTCTCTCATCCTTGAGGCCAGAATAGGAGCATGAGGAGCTTGGGCTCCTTAGTTCAATTGGTTAGTCATAGCATGGTCCAACATAGTGATGTCATAAAACTCAACTTGGGGTAGCCCCTCTATCTTAAGGAGCTTGAGGAGTGGGATGAGTCAGTTGTTCCTTGGGTGGACAGGCCCTCCTTAGTCTTCCTCTTTGTAGCGGCATGATCTAAAAGAGCAAAATAGTATTTATTAGGGGAGGAAGCTTTATCTTTACATATAGACCACGATACAGATAATGAAGAAGTGACATATTTTCTAAAATGCCTCATAGCCTCCTATTCATAGTTATGGTGTGCTTTATAACCATGAATAAGACTCTAATCTACACAGTGTATTGGATTTCTGAGGACTATTAACAACCTAGTGCTCTGATACCAAGCTTGTCATGATCAGCCTACGGCTTAGACGTGACACGGCAAATAAAAAACCTCAAATGACCCCAAATAAGCCTCTTAGGATATCAGTCACATATCCTTGGTTGCTAAATCAAAATAAACATTAACAAGTGATATTAATAAATAGGGAACATGACTAAGGGAAGTTATTCTTACCAACATAAATGTAATAAAAGTCAAACTCAATATATAGAATACCATATTATCCAACAAGACCTCTACATGGAATGGAGCAGGGGCCAAGACACTTCCCAGGCTCAACCTCAAGTAATAAGTATCCAAAAAGTAGTAAAAGTCTCAACATAGCATGAAGGAAAATAGATAATGTCCTTAGAGTTGAGGACTCACCAAAAGATTTCTTCAAATAAACCAAATTATCCACGAGGAGGAGGATGATCAATAGGAGCTTCGGTCCCTACATAAAGATATCATGTATGCATAGAGTATGCGTTAGTAATTGGAATGGACTAAGTATGCGGGGTGCAATGCAACAAAGATATAAGTCATAATATTCAAAATGCATAAATATAACCAATAGATATAATCTCAATATAAAATGTATGATCATTGCTTGTAATAAAATATGTATGTAAAACATTCAACTTACATAATATAACATGCGTATGAGCGAGCTACTACTTGGAATTCTGAAGCATGACACCCCCTCAGAAAGGTGTGGTCTACTTGCCAAGGTAAACCATAGTTGGACCTACTTGAGGGGAAACATGAACTAGATGGATCCACTAGTAAAGCTCATTTAGAAAAATAATATAATCCTATGGTGGCACATAGTTTAGAGACTAAAGATTACGTATACGTCTCCCTTGAGTCGAGCCTCCACCTTAAGCCTCAATCGATACTAAGTTCAATCCCATGGAATACTTGAAATAAACATAAGTTTATTCATAATATGAATAACTTGTAAAAGACATGATAACATGGCATGAGTAACTCATTCACATACTTGACCCCTACATGGGCATATACCTTATACTAGAGGATAGAGAACAATACATGAACTTGCCCCCTTCTAGTATGTATTGCATTTCACATGAGGGTAGAAGCTTGTAACATGCTTGACCCCCTACTAGTGAGCTTAGATTGAACATGAGGGTAAAATAGTAATCATGCTTGACCTCTCAATTAGCCATAATTGGCTCATAACCAGGTGGAATTATAGAATAAGGGCTCAACTTGTCACTTGTAAATCATAGATACTTTTCATGGATTTAATACATGCTTGGGAGCCCATAATTATCATGAAATCACTTGACTTGAAAATCATGCAATAATTCACCTTTAATTTGAAAATTCTTATCATGTAGTTAAATCAAACATGGTGTATATTTGAAAACATGTACATACTATGGAATTTATAGAGTAATAACCATATGAGAGTAAAATCATCCATTTTAGAGTCATGCAAATCAACCCACCAATATAGTAGTAAAACCCTTATCTTTAGGTGTGATGAAATCCATAAAAAATTCAGATTGGCATAGTTTCCGTAGACCATATCATGCATAGCTTCATTAGTTTCATATCAACTTATGGAATAAGCTTTCATTAGCAATTTATATATAATCACTCAATATTTGATAAAATCAATTATAATTCATATTCACAATGTATAATAGTAGTTACCTATGAATAATACAACTTAAAAATCATGAAAAAATTCATTTAGAGAGGATTGGGCTCCATAGATGAAAGGACCCATAGATAATAACTCACATACCTTAACCTTGAAATTTCTTGGAATTGAATTGAGGAAAACTTGATATTTGTGTTGGGCTCTTGAAATTCAAAGTTGTTCTTGAAATCCAAAGTTGTTCTTGAGATCCTTCAATTTGAATGGGGGATTTGATAAATTTTGGAGAGGTTTACAAAGGGTTTTTGAGTGTCTTAGAGTTGAAGAATAGCCAAAGAATAAAGGTTTCACGTTTAAATGGTCATTTAGTTGTTACCCAAATGCCTTTGAATGAACAAGCAAAAATTAGGAAGTTCCTACACTGGTCCGCACCCTAAGGGTGATGCGGACCAATCGCATATGCCCTAAATATGCTGATCCGCGTTTAGGCTGCGTCGCACCTGGGGCGCGAATGCACACTATCTCGGCTCCCCATTGTGAAAAATTATTTATCTCTACGGGTCTTCTAAAATCTAGAGATTAACCTTTTCCCACTCAATTTTCCCCCCTAAACAAGAATATGAAGTCATATTTTTGAAATCATACACGATTTTTGAGATATTCGAGAAATACACTTATGGGGCATTTTGAAGCACAAGAGGAGTGTTTCAAGGTAACAAGTTCAACTCTGTTAGCATCAGCCAGATACATCACTTTGAACACTTTTTGAAGCTCCTCCGCGTAGTTCTCAGGATCCTCAGTGGATGCAAACACTATGAACATAGGCGGATTCATCCTGAATAATTTTCGAACTCTAGATATGTCATGTGTATCTTGTCTACATGCTCCTTATCTTGAAGCAAGTGTTGTGATAATGCGGGCTAGAGTTTAAATAGCCCGACGAAGCTCAATATTGGAAATCTCAGCTTGTGGGGGCTGCTCAACAGGGGTAGCTAGATTCACGAGTTCCTCTGTCCTTCAGGCTTGGGTGGGCTAACATTCTGCCTGGCGGGACATCCTCTACCCCTGGCGGCTCTTCTGGGGGGGCATGATCACAACTCTGCAATGACTCGAGCACAAATTAGAAATGAACCTTTCGTAGAGCATAACTCTATAGCACGATTGTAGAGTGTGAGAAGAGTGAGACAATTTGTAATGTCCTATTACATCCCTATTATGGATGTGGAGCTCTTCACACTAATAATAAGGACTTACTAAACATGATATCATAGACTCCCTAGGACTCTTGAACTCTCTACTCTGATACCAAGTTTGTCACGCTCCGTGAGAGTAGCCTTGACGTGGTTGGCATTCAGAGACTATTGCTGGTCCCTAAGCGAACCATTTGGCCTCATCACATCCAATCGTTGAGATACTATATAAAGTTAGTGGAAGAATAAGATAAAGATGAGCAAAGCTAATGTCTCAAAAGTATGTCAAATAAATAAAAAGGCTAGTAGAAAGAAACTAGCTCGATAAGTCTTAACATCCATACTCCAACTCTATTCTATGAAGCCTCTATCACTATCATATGGTGCCAATGACATAACAATGGCTACCTCAAAATAAAATAAAGCTAACTCAAAGTCTGACTCTAGTAAGCAAGATGAAAATAAATATAATGACCCTATAAATTAAGGGAGGCTCACCAACTCTACTGAAATGCTTAGATCCTCAACGGTGCACCTGTTGATGACCTCTAGTACCTACCTATGCATCATAAAATGTGCAGTCCAAAAGGGGACATTTGTACATGGAATGTACTAGTATGTAAAATAACTAAATGAAACAGAAACATGTAGAATAATATAGAAACAACATCAACTCAAAATAATACTCAATCAGGATATCAAATGTCTATCTAAAGCAAGAATAAAGAGCAGACAAGTAACCTATCAACGAATCACACCTCATCAATCAACTCAGACTCAACACAACTTGACTTAGAGTACTCATGGTGAAAACTTTCTAGGAGTTTCTCTTATTCGAGAACAATCACTTATGAGCCAGTGTTGTACAAAAATCTCTCTGATGTTGCCACAGCTATTTCGTACTTGCCAGGTAAGGAATATATATGATACAAAGGGATCTAATCTCTAGAGTCCTATATTATTTCAGGGACTTTACCTAAAGAGGAGACCATATGGTGTAATGGTTCAATCCCCATTCTATGCTTGGTGGTATAGTTAATGAGTGCGAGTGTGACTCACTCTTATCCATTTCAGTACTCGATACTCCTCCCAAGACTCAATGATCATAAAACTCTTCTTCATCTCAATTGAGCCTCACAGAGGAACTCATTAACTCAACCAGTCTCATGGAGATTCTCATCAACTCATTAACTCAACTCTAAACACTTTTATAGTTTCAGGGACTTTAACTCATCTCAATTAACTCAATTCTTCTTAAGAACTCAAGGACTCATGGCATCAATTAGAAAAAGTTATTTTAACAAAAATCAAGAACTCATTTATGAAGAATCATCGGATCATCAAGCTTAACTAACTCAACCTCATACTCACATCAAGATTTCCATTAACGTACTCAAGTCAAGGCTCTAGACTCCATCTCTAGGTTCATTCATGCATGCTTTCACAAATATCATATTGGGTTTATGCAATGTCTCGTGAAAAGTATTCAATTCAAGAAAATAAGTTTATGATGATCATCAACATATGAAAATAAATATAATACATAATTTCAAGGAAATAATCAAGAAAGTACTTCAAGAAACATATATGGGGACTTCACGGACTCTCAACTCCTCTATTACCACCAATGGGGCACATGGAGAACAATCTCATGCTTTAGTTTAGCCTTACATACCTGGTGTGAAGCTTTTGACAATGAACCTCATGAATTCTCCTCGAACTCCTCAATTTTATGCTAATCTTCTCTTTAGCCCTAGTCTTTTTCAAGAACTTAGAAAGGACTTAGAATGGGATTTAAAACCCTTTTTACGCTCAAAACAATCCATTTAGATCGTGTTTTGAGTTTAGGAGGGTTGAGAAAGGTCTAGCAAGCCCTCATGAAATTAAGAAAACTGTGTCTTCTTGGGATAGGGTGTCCATAATGCAGAACCTATGTCACTTGGGTAATTTTTGCAGAAAATTCTTCGAACGAGTTTTCCAATCCCGTTGAAAATTTTTGGAATAAACTTAAGTGTTGGTCCGCGGAAGGTGCGCGTCGCACACCTGTCGCGCAACCTTACCATTTTTTTACTCATAGAAAAAATATCTTTTGATCTGATTGTTCTAAAATCAATCGATACCACTTCTCCACTCAATTTTTCTTATTGATCTCATATTTGACCTCGAATTTGCCATCGCAGTATGGGAAGATGTGTGATATGCACATCTATTCTCTAGAGGTATTTTGATAATTTTACATGGCATTACATTTGATTTTTTCTCCAAAAAATATACCTTTTTAGTTTCAAACTCTATAATACATCATATTCTAAGTATCATCTATCACGTATAATATATTATGCAATATTCATGTATACTTATTAGCAATTTTACATATTTTTAATTGTCTATATATTTGACATATAATACACCACTCAAAATGTATCATTTGTTAGACCCCGTAAGTTAGAACCTGTAAGTCCTTAATTGATTCAATTTGGTAAAGTTTGGGACCAAATGTTAATTTTGTTCTAAGTTTAATCCTTAAGAATTAAATTATTGTGGGGTCATGTGTGTGGCTAATTCTAATTGGTCCATGTGTGGAACTTGTGCCTATATATACATGTGTGAGCTTATATCTTGTTCAAGAGTGATTTCTGCACTTAGAAAAAATTAGAGAAAACTAGAGAGAATAAGCTGAAGGTCTCGGGTTGCTACAGTACTTCAAGGAAAAATTGTGTTTTTTCGAGTTTTCAATTATTTGATGCTTCAAGCTTGGTATATTGGATTCCCTAAGTGGCGTAGAGGCGTTAGTTGGTTAAGGAAACGCTTGGTTCGACAGCTAGGAAGGTTTGGGTCTAGTAAGAAGCTTGAAAGGTATGCTAATTTCTAACCTCATTTATGTTAATTAAAGCTTGTGGGTATGTTAGGGGTGCATTATAATGAAGGTAAAACATGAAAAACGGGTTGGTTGTTAGTTGAATTGTGAATTTCGAATTTGAGATTGGAATTGAGGATAAATTTGCATATGAAGATATATTGATTTATAGTCATGCGTTTATGTTTATTTGTTATAAAAATAGTCTTTGTGGGGTGAGAGAAGTGTTGAAAAATTATATGAATGTTTACATGAAGGTTAGCTCGAATCGGAGCCCCATTGGAAGTATAACGTTATGTTTTAGTGTTGGGGGTTCGCGTTAGGTGTTGGACTGATGTATTATAGTTCTTGGAGTATATAGGAAGGCTTGAATATGGTAGATATGTGTTTGTATAAATGCTGCCCTGTT
>JAOTQJ010101814.1:0-11500 GCA_025642045.1 Solanum sejunctum
CACCATAAGTTAGTAAAATTTAAAAATATACCTCAATCACAACAATTTTCCCGAATGAGCAATTGACCTCCATTTAGATAATTACGGGGTCTAACACTTAAGGTCCACTTTTATACCATCCCCCGACACCATAAATTCATATTGCCCATATCTAGTTCGGAAAGCCATCTTGGGAATATCACACTCCCTCACCCTCACTTGATGGTATCCAAACTGAAGATCAATCTTAGAGAATAAGCTAGCCCCTTGCAATTGGTCAAGCAAGTTATCAATTCTTGGAAGAGGATATCTATTCTTTATAGTGACCTTATTGAGTTACCGGTAGTCAATGCACATTCTAAGTGACCCATATTTCTTCTTTATAAATAACACCAGTACACCCCAAGGTGATTGGCTAGGTCTAATAAATCTCTTTTCCAACAAATCTTTCAATTGCTTCTTTAACTCCTTCAACTCCGCTGGGGCCATATGGTAAGGAAAATGGAGATAGGTTGAGTGTTGGGAAGGAAATTTATGCCAAAATCTATCTCCCTTTCGGGAGGGACACCGGGAAGGTCATTTGGGAAGACATCAAGAAACTCATTTACAACTGGGACCAGCTCAATGGAATGGACTTTGGACTCCACATCTTTGACCCTTACAAGATGATACAAACACCCCTTAGAAATTAACCTATGGGCTTTAATGCATGAGATAAACTTACCCCTCACTACCACATCATAACTTTACCATTTGAGGATGGGTTCGTTTGGGAATTAAAACATGACACTATGGGTTCTACAATTAATAGAAGCATAGTAGGCATGCAACCAATTCATCCCAAGAATAACATGAAAATCAACCATATCTAATTCAACAAGATCACAAGATAAGATTTTATGCAAGATACAAACCGAAAAATTTCTATACACCCTCCAAGCAATAATAGATACACCAATAGAAGTAGACACCTCATATGACTCATGCAACAACTCTGACTCAAATGAAACTTTTTAGCAACATAAGGGGTAACAAAGTAAAGGGTGGCATACGGATGAATCAAAGCATATACATAAAGATCAAAGATTTTTAACATACCAGTAATAACATCAGGGACTTCACCAACCCCTTGCTTCACATGTAGAGAATAGAATCAATTGTGCCTTGGGACACCACGTTGAGTACCACCTCTACCCAATGGGATCGCATTAGCACCCCAGACCTTGCTATGGTTTCTTGGACAATCTACTTTCTTGTGACCTAGCTCTCCACATTCTTGGCATGCATTAGGACCCTTCAAACATGGGCCTCCATGGTTTCTTCTACATTTAGGGAACACATCGTTAGGAACCATTCTATCCTACCAACACCTAGTGGCCTAGGGAGGTCATTGGCAAACCCCCTATTAGTAGTAGCATGAGGAGGCCCTTGGCCTTGACGAAATCTAACACCTTGTGGAACTTGCCCTCAAATCGAGCCCTCTTGGTCTCATGGCCCATCCTCTTCTCAATTTCTCCTCTTTTATTTGCTCGGCATAGGTCATCAATCGAGATAAATCCATATCACTAATAAGCAAGGCAGACCGACAACCTTCACTTATCAAGTCAGAAGTTCCCATAACAAACTTATTCATCCTTAACCTAGGATCGGCCACCAAGTGAGGGGTATACTGTGAAAGTTGATTAAATTTGAGGGAATACTCCCTCACACTCATAGCACCTTATTTCAAATTCATAAACTCAACCAACTTTGCTTCCCTAAGCTCAAGAAGGAAAAATTGATCAGGGAAAGCTAATTTGAATTCCTCCCAAAGCACCACATAGCCATTACCTTTCTCACCCTTATATTGATCAAACCAAATTTGGGCCACCCCTTTGAGGTGGAATGCCACCAACTCCATCTTCTCATTTGGCCCAACGCCCATGATAGACAAGATTTTGTAGACCGCATTAATAAACTCTTCTAGGTCCTCATCTACCTTTGACCCTTGAAAAATTAGAGAATTCATCCTCATGAGGTCACTTATCCTAGCTCTCGGGGTATTAGCATGAGGGGATTGGGCCCCTTGTTGGACTTGGTTGGCCACCACTTGAGCAAGTATAATAAGAGCATCTCAGAGCTCACCATTGGTTGGTTACTCCCGGGAGTTTGGGCTCATATTCCTCTAGTATTCGACATGATCTAGCATAGCAAGGAACAATCGTTTGGGGGGAAACTTAGTACATCTCTATAGCATGACTTAGAACATGAAGAAGGGAAACATTTCCTAAAATGCCTCAAAGCCTCCTATTCATAGTCATGGCGAGCTTCACAACCATTAATAGGACTCTAATCAATACGGTGTATTGGACTTTAAGGATCTATTAACCTATTACTCTGATACTTAGTTTGTCATAACCCAAAACTAGGACCTAGACGTAATACAATGAATGAGGATCCCAAAGGAGCCCCAAACAAGCCTCTTAACTTGTCATTACACATCCTTGGTCGTGAAAACACATAAAGATATGTCGAATAGAATGGGGCATTGGGGCTAAAGGAAATCTTGAAAACACCTCAATACCAAGAGTCAAGGAATCATAGCTCATACCTTAAATACATAACTTGTCCAACAAACACTTTTACATACATAGATAGAGCGAGGTCCAAGACAAAGTAATCGGGCTCACCCTCATAGTCAAATAGAATATCAAATAGTGTCTCAATACATAGATAAGAGGAAAACATAAACCAAAGTCCCCAAAATGAAGGACTTACCAACAAGCTTAGAATAGCACCGTCTAGCCACGTAGAGGAAGAGGATGATCAACTTGGGTATCGGTTCCTACGTGGTGATATCATGTAGGCAAGGGTATGTGTTAGTATGTTTAAATATACTAAGTATGTGGGATGCAATGCAATAAGAGATAAGCTTCATAGTAAGCATACATAACAATAGGCAATAGGCATGATATAGTAATATGACATGTATGCGCAATGCATAAGTAAAACCTGCTTAAGTAATCCATACTCACATAGAATATCACATGTGTAGAAGAGACCAAGCTAGATATTCATGGTATAAACCACTTGGTGGTTGTGTGGTATAAACCCCTCACATGGTTGATGGTAATCACATCTTACCAACACAGTGACGAAGTATAAACCCCTTGCATAGTTGATGAGTATAAACACCTAACATGGTTACTCAAGCTCGTGTCCCTCCGGATCGGGCATAGTCTAATGCAACACTTTATATAGGATTTATCATAGGCTCTAATATAATATTTCACATAGGAATAATCATATACATAAGCTTATTTCATCATCATAACATCATATCATATCTCATGCTTCGGACCTTCTTTCCTCATGAAACCATAACCAAACATTTTATCAAACACCTTGGTGGCGTGTAATGGGGGTAAAAGACCATGCACTTTAGAGATAAAATCATACAGAAAAAATCCATTATAAAATCATATATCAACACGTTGCAACACCCCCAAGACATTCACATCAAAACTTCTCATGAAATCCAACATTAGATCCAAGATTGGAAGCTCAAAACATGCTAAAACAACTATACTTTCATGAATTAAAATTACTGTGCAGTAAATTTCTCAATATATAAGATCTAAATGTTAAATAAACTTTAAATCATGCAATATTAGTAAAAAGAGAGTTTAGGGTTAAAGGACCCAATGGTTCAACCCCGCATCTCTTAGCTTTATAAAAGTTCTTGGTGAAGATTGACAATGGAGACTTGAAGCTCGAAAAGAATCCTTAAATTTGGATGAGGGTTTTGAGTCTTGGAATTTGGAGTGAAAGTATGGCTGAGTGTTTTGGGGAGTATTGAGAAATGTTTACGATGATATAAGGATGAAATTTAACTAAGTATAGATAAAAACACGTTTGAGAAACTGGGCCCAACACTTGGAATGTTTTGGGCCGCACAAGAAAAATTGCCAGGCGAAAAACACATCTCCACATTGCGGAGAGGTAACGGAGAGACATTTGTACTAAAGCGCATCCAAGGCACATCGTGGAAGCATCACGAACAACTCACTGGAAATCGTCCTTTAAAAATTTATAATTACTATTCTTTCGCTCTTAAATCAAGGTTAGACCCTTTTTCACCTAATTTTGAATCCCAAATCACAAATATGAAGTCAGACTTTCGAAATAACGAATAGATTCTTAGATATATGAAAATTAAAATTTCAGGCATTCCGAGACACGTTTTGGAGCACTTTTTGAGGTAGTTAGAATTATCATTATTATTATCATTTTTATTAACATCATCATCATCATCATCATTATCATCGTCATCATCATTGTCATCATTATCATCACGATCATTATTGTCATTATTATCCTTATTATCATTGTTATCATTATTATCATCATCATCATCATCATCATCATCCTTATTATTATTATTATTATTATTATTATTATTATTATTATTATTATTATTATTTTATAACACCTGATAAAATTAATAAAATACCCCTACAACAGAGACGTACGCATAACACATCTTTCCAATCTCGGATCGAAAATTCGAGATAGGATTTGCCATTAGCACAAAAAATTGAGTTAGAAAATGATCTCGACCTGATTTAGAAGTAACCAGATCAATAATTAATTTTCACAAAATTGACCAAAGACAGTAAAGGTACGCGACAGGACCATGACATGGACCCCAAAAAGTGAGGGTACGCGATAACACCGTGATGTTGACCCACACTTATATATTTTTTCAATTTTTTGACAGGATTGAATTTATGAAATTTCACAGGTGCGCGACAGGTCTGCGTCACGAACCTGTTATCCCGACCTATTCGACCAAAGTTTAAAATTTTAAATCTTTTGAGGGGCATTCCAACCTTTTCCCAACCCCTCCAAAACTTGAGACACGACCCCTTTAGTAGTTTTGATCAGCAAATAGGGTCAAAACCCCTATTCCAAGTCCTTCACAAGACTTGAAAGTTAGTGCTTGAGAGAAAAGAAAGAAGAATATAAGATTGGAGAATTCAAGGAGAATTATTGATGGGTGATTGAAAGAGCTTCATTCCAGGTATGTAAGGCTAAACGAAAACATCAGATTTTTCTCTCATATGCCCTATAAATGGTTTTAGATAGTTGATTGAAGGTTCTTGAGTCCATATGCATGATTTTCTTGTATTTTATTCTTGAAAACTATATTAATTGTATGAATTTTCATATGTTGATGATCATCACGAACTTGTTTTCTTGAACTGAATGTTGTACTTATTATTTCTTAAAGATTGCATAAGAGAAGATAGAGATTGAGTCTAGAGCCTTGATTGAGAATGTGATTGTAATTGTGATTGTGATTGAGATTGAGATTGAGATGTGAGAATGATGATGAGTTGATAGAACTTGATAGTCCCATGAGTTTCCATAAAGAAACTCTAACGATTTGTCTATTCGATTGTTCTCTAATGATTGTTCAAATCCTTGAGCTATTGCTTAAGATGTTGATTGATGAGATGATTAGAGTCTCTACGAGACTGACTGAAAGATTAACCTCCATGAGGTAGATTGAGATGGTTTGATTGGTTTGATTGAATGATGAGAGCCTTTATAAGGCTGAGTTGAGATGAGTCAATTTAGATATATTGACTGGATGGATTATTTTATGAGCATTGAGTCATGGGAGGAGTATCGAGCACCGAAAGAGTAAGAGTTAGTCTAACTCACACTCATCAAACTACGTACGTAAGCATAGGTAAGGATTAGAACCATTACGTCTCATTATGGTTCCCTCTAGATAGAGTCCATAAAATTATAGAGGACTTAACATTAACAAATAGTTGGGGTCCTTAGTGGATTTGATTCGTTCCCTACCTGGCAAGTATGGGATGTCTGTGCCAACAATGATGACTTGTTGTATGATCACTGGCTTATAAGTGATCGTTGTTGGATAAGAGAAACTCCTAGAAAGTTCCTACCTTGAGTACTCTGAGTCGAGATGTGATGAGAAGAGATAAAATGTGATGAGATGAGTCCTCTGAGACAACTCTAATTTGATTGATGAGTTGATGAGTCAATTGTCTACTCTTTATTCTTGCTTTAGATAGACATTAGACATGTGGATTGCTTTCGATGTTGAGTTGATATTATTTCTATATTATTCTACCTATTTTGATTTCACTTAGCTATTTTACATACTAGTACATTCCAAGTACTGACGTCTTCTTTTGGACTGAATCATATTATGATGTAGATACGCAGGATAGAGGTCATAAGCAGGCGAATTGTTGAAGATCTTCGAGTGTTAAGCAGATTAGTGAGCCTCCCCTACTTCGGAGGATTTATTACATTATTTTTCATTATGCTTTAGAGTTAGAGTTGCTTATCTTTTATTTTGATTAAGGTAGCCATGAGTCTTTCATTGGCACCACTTAATAATGATAGAGGTTTCATAGACTAGAGTCAAATGTAGACATAAAGACTTGTTGAACTAGTTTCTTTCTACTAGCATTTTATGATACTATTATGTTGACTCGATTAGATGATGATAAGCCCATTTATCTTCCTTATGTCTTCCGCTGATAGTAGATTGTATGAATGAATGAATGTGATGAGGCGAAGTAATTCGATTGGGGACTAGCAATAATGTCTGAGTGCTGGTTACATCTAGGGTATCCTCCTGGGACGTGACATCAACCCAAGTAACATGATACAAGTTTTAAAGTTTTAAAAATCACGCCGTTAAAATAAATCTAATGTTTAGTGTAGCTCAGTTTGAAAACTCATGCTATGCTCGACTCAAGTGTTTGCTGGGAAGTTTCTCTAACCGACGTAACTCTCTATCACCATGAGATTTTTGGTGATGTACAATGAAAAGACATTATTGCTATGCCCATCCTAAACTTGCCAAGGAATAGGGCGTCAACCTTAACCTCTCTCTCGGGTACTAAGAGAGTGTCCCTCCATGGGGACTTGGGCTACCAGAATTATCCTGTGTAACCATCCTATGCCAGTTATATAGTTCTGGGATGGTTCTCGGTCACCCAACTCGGCGCTCAATACTCCTTCCAAGACTAAAAAAAGTTGCTCATTAACTCAAACTCATCTCAATCAGCTCAACATCAACTTTCTCAATTAATTCCCTAACTCAAAATGGGAACTCAAACAATGCAATTGAAGACTCAATTCACATTATGCACAGTTTTTACAAATTACGATCAAGCGACATCATATCATCCATATTCAGCACATGAGACATAATAGATATTCATTGCATAAATATATGCAAAAAAAAGAATGTAATCCTCAGGTTCAACTTACTCAGTTTAGGAAATTCGATTCAGAATCTTAATTCGATTAGTATGTAAGAAAAGCAATAAGTTTTAGGGCTAGGATATCAAGCATTCAATTAGTATTTCTATTTCATGGTAATAACAATGCAACTCATCACAATTAATCAAACACATTCATGAAGACTCAAAACAATCCAAGAAGTTAGAATTTGAAATCACAGGATTTGTGTTATTCAATTTCTAGTCACAAACTCGATTCAAGTAGATAAAGGGGCGCGTGGATGAACATAATCCAACGCTTCAGGTAGCCTTACATACCTGGAACTGACGAGAGACTGAACCTTGGCTCAAGACCTTCGCTTCTTCTCTTCTTCTCCTCAAGAATTCTAACTTAGCCTATGTGTTTGGGGACTTAGAAATACGTTAAAAAGGCTTTTTCTTGATTAAAAATGACTTAATTACTCAGGGTTCACATTTATAAGGGTTTGGGGAAAGTTTAGAATACCCCTCATAAAAGAAAAAAAAAATTCACTTAAAAATGCCTAGTCTGCATGCTGGGCACGGAGTAGTATAATTTTTTCCCAACTTTTTCAAGAACGAGTTTTTTCCCTTCCATCGAAAATTTTAAAAAAATATATAAGTGTAAGTACGCGTCCTTGGCGCGTCACATTTGGGGCCGCATCGATACTGTTTTTGATTAATTACGAAAAATTATTTTACAACTCGGTTGCTCTAAAATGGGGCCGAGACCATTTTCTCACTCAATTTTTTGTGTTGATTGCAAATCCGATCTCGAATTTTCAATCAGAGCTTAGCAAGACACGTTATACACACGATTCCATTCTAGGGATATTTTGGTAATTTTGTCGGACGTTACATGAACGTGTTAGTGCATGCAAATCACACACAAGGAAAAAAAACTACCAACATTAATTCTAGGGAACAAAAGACCAAAACCGAACCCCCAATTAGCTTAGAATTGAAGTTTGGTAGTCGTCTTACTATATTCACACGCTAAATTGGATAATACAAAATAACTCAACAGAAAATAAATAAAAAAGCACAAATATTGACATATTTAGCAAAGAAAAAAAATTCTTAACCTATATATTATATTATTCCGTAATTCATATGCATGATGGTTGATGATTTGTCTCTATTTTATTTACTTCAACTTTTTTTTGTATGTACGCATACTTGCTTGGAAGGAATATATGTATTTATTTAAAAATTTAAGTAGCTTTCAGAATAAAACTCTACAACTCCTATCCAAAGGATCTATAAATAAAAATTAAAATAATATCAATGAAGTATTAAGAAAAAGTCTCCCAAACATGTAACAGAAAAAACTTCTGCATTTCAGAAAATGATTTAATTTTTATTTTTAAATATTAAGAGAATAATTAAGTTAATAATTCTGCACTTAAAAAGGAAAACTTAAATTATCTTTAATTTCACATAAATTCAACTATTAAAATTCTAGAATTCTGAACTTAAAAGAAAAATTAAATTATTTTTAACCTAATCAATTTTTTTTTACAAGAATCCTTTGGACTTGTTTTTTTAAAACTATTTTTTGGATTTTTTTTAAAAGCAACTTTTTTCTCCTATTTTTATGGAACATTTTACAAATATTTTTTTGCCTATTATCTGGAAAGTTTTTGATGATTTTTTTAATCGAGTCAATTTTAGTTAGAAATATATTATTTGCGTTTGAATTTAATTATAATAACAAACTTATCTGATTAATTTTTATTATGTTTATTATAATTAATATTATTAAAATAGTAATATAATAATTAGAAAATTTGAAGTATCAACTCACACGTGCTGCACTTAAATGTACTCTATACAAACCCAACTTCAAAGGGCTTTCCCGTGAGCAGACCCACCTTCATGACTGTAAGTGACTTGCAACCATGCTCAGCATACCATATATATATATATATGTTTTATCACGTTTCAATCTTTAAGCAATTTGACTTATTTTTTTACTATTTTTTGTGAATCAAATTTATTTTAGTTGGAAAAGAATTTTCTGTGTAGAAATTTAACTATAATAAGATTTTTTCAATTTAATTTTATTATGTTTATTATATTTAATATTATTAACATAATAATATGAGAATTAAAAAAAATAATGAAAAAATGATTTTGTCTAAAGAGAAGACTTTTAATGAATGACAAAACTTTTAATATAGTATAGATATAGATATAGATTACATATTTTTAACATCTTACTTAATTCAAAAAATAATAATTGTCAAACGTTCAAACACTTAACTACTTATGTTAATACATACATACTTATATATATACGTATGTATGTATTTTCTTTATGTAAGTATTTTTATTTAATAAAATTTATTATATGATTCACTTATTTACGTTAATGTGCATACTGAGATTATTAATTAGATAGCAACTTATTCTATTTTTCTCCAATTTATTTAAATCATATCTTTTTTCTATTCAATTTATTTAAAACCTGTTCAATTCTTTTATAATTTCTTTCGATTTCACCACAATTGAGTCGATTTGCAGCCCAATTTTAAAACCCAACCCAATTAATTTAATCCCGAATTCGGGTGACCCAATCTTGACTTGAATTTGACCCAATTTCTTGATAATCAACCTTGTCCATTCATCTCATTTAAAATATAAGCTCTTTTTCTTAAAAAGTTTTAGAAATATCTATTTTAATTAAATAATAGTCTAAGATGGCTTAAGTCGGTCAATATTCTTAATAAACGTTACTGTGAGTAACGTTTTAAGCATAAAACGTATTTGTGAGTAGCATATTATAAAACATTACTTACAAATTAATGTTGCATTCTTGTGCCCCATAAAAAGTCGGTGTAACAAGTTGTGAATCACTAAGTATATTTTGATATTGATATGATCTCTAATTAAGTAAATTTATTAATTATTATGTAAAAATAAATTTATAATATATATTTAAATAATTTTTAAATAGAATTTAAGAATTTTTCAATAAGAACAGTTAAAAGCCAAAACACCTTAGACGTGATAGAAATCACACATTATAGAAACCATAAAAATTATATAGTGTATAAGTGTCAATCCTAGTCAACAACAACCCAATAAAGTCACACATTAATATTACTGTCCTGTGTCCCTATGCTATGCCAATTTGATAACCTATAAATTATTACTTATATTTCTCTAATTAAGTAATTTTATTAATTATTATATTTAAATAGATTTAACAGTATATTTAAATAATTGTTAAATAAAATTTAAAAACATTTCAATGCCTACATTTTGGCATGGTAGACGTCGACCTATTATAGAAATTCATAAAAAAATTATAGTGTTGACCCTATTTACAATAATAACCTGAGAATCACACATTAATTTTATAGTCACACTTTAGTCCTAAATTATAAATCTTAACTACACAACTACAAGTATTTGTAAGAGATAAACATACAAACATTAAGGCCAATAATTGAAATTTGAAATTTTCTAAAGACTTAATATTATTGTTAACATTTCTTTACATAAATTATAGATATAAGTAATAATTGTAATGCTCAATTTTAATAGCTAAGCTAACAAATATAAAAAGTAAAATTATTCATTTAATTATGAATTATAAAGGTATATATTGATTTTTAATCTACATAAATGCGAGATGTTACAAATAAATAAAATAAAATCATGTCATAAATAAAAGAGGACAATTATTAAATTTTATAATTTTTGTAAATGTATCAATAAAAAGATTAACATTATTCTCATCCTTTCTTCACTTTAACTATATCAATATATGATTTTATAAAAGATATATATATGTTTATTGAATATTTAATTAAAAATTATGCCTGAATATGTGTGTATATCTCTCTATCTCTCTATCTGTCTATCTATCTCTCTATCTCTCTATCTGTCTATCTATCTATCTATCTATCTATCTATCTATCTATCTATCTGTCTGTCTATCTGTCTATCTGTCTGTCTGTCTGTCTATCTGTCTATCTGTCTGCCTATCTATCTATCTGTCTATCTGTTGTTAGACCCCGTAATTAATTCGCTCGAAATAAATCATCCAATTGGAAAAAAATTATGGCGAACATGGCATAAGTTCACTTTCATAAGTGTGTGGTGCTTAATTACAATTGGAGCATATATTTTTAAGTTGGAGTTGGGAGTCCTCAATTGGATTTAAATAGAAAAGTTTGGGGACCTAATTGAATAATGGGCTAACTAGGAGCCCTTAGGGT
>JAOTQJ010101835.1:0-11498 GCA_025642045.1 Solanum sejunctum
GAGTTACAACTCCAGCAATTCATAGGTACATTATTAATCCTTCTACAACTACTAACTTGTTTATGGACCAAATGACATACAGTCCCTACATTATAATGTGTGTAGAGAAAAATAATTTAAACTGAACATTGAAGTTAATAGGAGTAGTAGTTTATTAGCATATTTAATCGGTATTCTTTCTTTCTTTTGTAGCGACCAACTGCCCGAGGAAACTCACCAGTTGAATTCCTTTGGGTTGAATCAACATGACATGCATTTTGCTTCAAGGTATTAAATCTTCTCTCACACACACATACACATATGATAATCTACATGTAAATTTTATAACAAAGGTAAAATGTTACAAATAACCACTTGTAAGGCTTTTACAATTGAAAAATATTCGTTGTAGTGAAGTTTCAAATTCACAAGAAAAACTCCAACAAACTATCATGGAGCTTCAACTGTTAATTAAAAACATCACACTGATGACTGTTTTTCAAAAAGTGATTAATTAATGTTATTTGTATGAATAACTAATGCACTTTTTCCCCTTGTCAAGGCCTGTGTTTAATCCTGCTCCTGAACTCTCATTAACTATGAGCCAAAATTTGCCTTCAGAGGTATCACATCCTTTTCTTAAGTATTTTTTTTATAATATAAAGTTATAAAGTTACATTCAAGTGACTAATTAATATATAGTTATGATTAAAAATCTCTATTTCCCTTTAATTAACAATGTTAATTCATCATTTATTAGTAGAGATACAATATGAACTCTAATAGGATTGACATTCCTTCAAGAGGACATATGACAACTCGTAATATGAATGTACGACGATTGATTTTTTATTATCACTATTAAACAAACAAATTAAAATATTGAAAATATCATAAAAAAAGGCTTGTTACTATCATGGACCTGACATTTTATTATGTTAAATAAATGTAGACAAGGTACAGGCGAGGAAGCATGCCAAGACAAGTATCCTCTTCCCGTTCAGGAGTATATGTCTATCCCTAATTTTATTCCTAGTTTAAAAGTTAATTTATGCAAGTAATTTTCTTTTTATAATAATTATCCTAATGTAAAGTATTTACTTTGTGTAATTGTTCAAAAACATGTAGTAACATTTTCAATTATTTTGTATTGTTGAGTGCAGGGAGAAACTGTTGGAAGAGAACACATTGAGACAAATCCTCAACATCCAAATGCTCCGCATATAAGGTCATCATACATTTCTTTTGTTTCATTTTTTTATGTTGTAATTTTTCTTATTAATTTGTCTCAAAATTTGACTATGCCTTATTGTTAATGTGTTAAAATGAAAAATTGGCTGTGCAGGCCAATTCTTAATGATTTATATGATCCAAGCTATGTTGAGATTGGTCTACCAGTGGATCCTTTCCTTCGCTTTCTATCATTGAACCCAAATTTTAGTAAGCAAATTTGTTTGACATTTATTTTAAACACTCATATGCACACACACATATACATGTGTGTGTATATAATATGTATCTTTTTTGTTGTTGGTGTTGTTGATAGATAAATATTTTTTTTTATTTTATTTCCAGGCATTAGCAGAGGCAATGGGAGAGGCAATAGGAGAGGAACAAATTAAGCTGGCTAGAGATTGAAGATTCTTTTTGCAAAAATTTAGAACAAAGGCCAGCTTATGGTGCTATCTTTTTATTGTCAGTTATGTCATTTCTTTAAAATTCTCTATGGGAAGTAAGGAGGCTAGGTAGACGAAATTTTTCTGTTTGGTATTTTCTGGAATAGTTATTTGATAAACTATCGTCTTTTTATTTTTCATGAAGCTCATGAATCTTTTAGATTCTATTCTAAAGATTCCTTTTGAGCAAACTAAAAATTTTATTGGAAAAATTATTAAAATAATTTTGATCTAAATGTTTTTAAATTATTGCAAATATTAAATGATAGTCTAGTATTTACAGTTATTTGTCATGTATAGGAGAAGCAAAATAATTAAAATTTGCAGTTATTTGTCTGATTCAATATATTTTAAATTGTTGGTTACTCGATCATGTCAAAAGTTAGTCAAATGAATTATCTATTGTTAGCTATCAGTAGCACTTCTCTTAAGGTATATGAGGTTGTAGGAACCTCTAAGAAGTATACTTATTAAGGGTGTGTTTGATATGAGTTTTAATTTTTTCATGTTTAGTTTTCTTGAATATTTTTGAAAAAGAAATTATTTGGGAAAAATTACTTTCCTACTTAAAGTAAGAAATATTTTTTTCAAAGCTCCTTACAATTTTGCCATCATGTTGGGTCTCAACCTAGGAATCCACTTCCAACAATAACCAAGATACCAAACCCAACTCTCGGCCTCATCATTAATGTGAGTCATAATGTTCGACCTCGACTCAAGAACCAACCCTACACTTGACTCCCAATTAATACTTGGACAAAGATATAACCTTGAAACTCGAGACTCAACTATGTAGGGACTCAATTTCCAACTCAGGACCTAACTCCTAACCTAGCCTTAAATTCTCAAATGGACAATATCATATAGTCTGGTCGAAACATTTTTAGAATTTAGAATTTTATGAATTTGTCTGTTGTTTAAGTACATAGTCATTTCAATTCAACTTTGGTGTATACTTTTACTTTGATACAATTTTTATGTTTATAGAGGTAAATTTTTTAATGTCAACTCTAAAGAATTAGTGTTTGTAGTGACGGCTAAAAACACATCTAAAGTATTCTATTTTTTTGACTTATTAACAAGATCAAATAATGCATCCAACATAAAATTAGTATATCCAACAAAAGAAATATAACAAAAAGGAAGATCATCCTATTGTTGATTTCCCTAGCATTCCATCCTTTGTCTACCTTGATGTAACCCCTCTAATCCTAGTCTTAAGACCTGAAATTTTTGTCACAAATATATAAGCTTGATACTAGTGATGCCTTACTTGTACCTGTATTTTAAGGCTCACTAATATATGTGAAAAGTGTGTTGGAAGTGGATTCGGGTCATGAGAGACCTCTATTACTTTGTTGAGCTCAAAAGGTTTCTACTGATTAAGTTTTTTGTATTAGATTATGCAAGAATTTACTTTAAATGACCATATCTCTCAACATTTAAATAATTAGGTGACCTATAATATATCAAATTAAATATATTTGAATTATCTTACCAACACCACTAAGATTGCCTCATTTGGATTTCATAGCAAAACATTATATGCATTTTACTATGGACTACTAGAGCAGAGTTGATTCTACGATCTTGACTTACAGATCGTGGATTGAATTACAACCCGTACTATCAGCTTGTGGAATAACTTCTGCTAGTCCATTTTTTGGTCTGAAACTGTAATGACCCTCCAAGTCATTTCTGTGGTTACTCAAATATTTTTATCAGTTTGAGCATTTGCACAGTGATCGCAGGCTATTTATGATTGATTGACTCAGATGGTTCGGTCATTAGGTGAATCGTTTGATGTTTATGTAGTTTTTCGAGTTACATGGAAGATTATAATCATAAAATGAATTTTCAGATAAAGTCTTAGTAAACAGTCTCGGAGCATAGTTTTGACAGTTCCATTAGCTTCTGAATAGCCAAATTAGGCGAAGAGCATGTTAGGTGTAATTATATAGAGTTTTGCAAATTTAGCCTCTGAAATGGGTTAATAGTTGACTTTAGCCAACGTCTTTAAAAAATGTTCCTCAAATTGAAATTTGGACCACACTGTTGGATTTGAAACGTCAAGTTTGGTCTAGGAAGACCTTTCGTTAGATCTCCGGGGCTTCCTGGAGTGTTTTGGTCCCTTCACTAGATTTCAATATTGAAAAATAGGACCTATATTAGAATAAAACAACCTCCGATAGAAATTTTGACTACACCATTGAATTTAAAATGTTATTTTTGATCAGATGTCATATATGGATTATATTTTTTCAACTACGAATGAGGCCAGAGCATGGCCAGAGCATCAAAATTAAGTTTGAGCTTGCTGAAAAATTAACGATATTGTTGACATGTCCCACTAGGAACCTACCATGTGGCAGGCGGTTTAAATAAAAAAGAAACAAAAAGGTTATAAAAGTGGAAATTTTCTAGAATCCGTCAAGAACGAAAGCAAAAGTGTGATCAATGATTTCTTTCTCATTTTTTATTTGATTTGGGTGATTCAAAAGGGGTCATATTTTCGAGAGGAGCATTGTTGAAGTGTCAAAAATTGATTTTGGTGAGTCATTTGAGGTAAATTTAGGTATTTTGCTGTTATATATTGAATATGTTATCGAAAACTTTGATATGTAATTTCTTATCCATTTTGAGTCGAAATCTAGTGAAATTTGGATTTGTTTTGTGTATTTTTGTGGGATGCACACTGTGACAATGTCAAAATTAATTGATAGATCTCTGTTTGATGCAAAAATGATGTTTTAGATGCACTTTATGTTGTGATTTTTCAGAAAATTTTGAGTTGCGATATCTCGGTAGTTTCTCATCGGACTTAAGTGAATTTTGGGTCTAAACCTTACTACTTTTCGAGGTTTACATCATAGTGTATAGGATTCTACTGATTTGACTATAGTTTTGAAAAAATTGATAAAGAAACTATTGAAATAAATGTTTATAGATAAGGGATGTCAAGTGACAAAAGGTTATTTCTTGTTGTTTTGAGTCTCATTTTGACCTCAATTTTTGACTGTGGACTCGAGGTGACATAATACTCGTTTTAGGAGGCTAGTTTGATATTTCAGGAGTTAGTCCCATTTTTCTCCGTATTAGTCACATTTAACGTGTGTTCCCTTGTTTCTTGAGATATTATAGGCAAATCAGCCATGTTGATATTGTGACTCATGTTTTGACAATTGAGAGACATTTAGAGGCTATCAAGAAGGTAAAAACAAGTGTGGACTGATTTGGAGTGGGAAGAGTTGCCTTTTAGGTAGACTAAGCTTCTCCTTCCCCTAGACTGAGCTGAAACCTGTATTGTACCTGTATATTGTAGGGAATCATTGAAGTATATATGCTAGTTGAGATTATGATCATTGTTGGGCATGGTGGTAGCATTATTTATGGTAAAATAATTGGTTTCAATCCTATTTAGGGTTGTGAATGAATCTGTTAAAGGCTGAATCTAAAGTGTACTATATGATTGACATGTGCGCCTATCTACTTACTTATTACCAGTATGAATTGTCTAATGCAGGATACATGTTGTAATGACATGTTAAGGTTATGTGTTGTGATTCTGTCGACATACCATGCTCCTAGACACCTGCATACTAGAGTGTGGTTCTATTGGCAAGGTGTTTGCTACACCTTGGGAGTTAACTAGATTACCCATTGTTGATTTGGATACTTGGTGCTTTATCAGTTGGGCTGCCTATTGTTGCTCTGGAGAGTTATTATACTTATCAATGGTATGTGTAGTTTTGTATTGAGTACTTGTGATATTTCTAGTTATCTGCTTTCCATTGAGCCTTAGCCTACGCTTAAGCCAGTGTTGTCATAAACTTGCATTGTTCAAAGTTTGTATTGTTATATATACATACAGTGTGACTATTCCTAGGTTTGAGGCCCAGTTGACTGTTCTTGGGTTTGAGGCTCGATTGATTATTCTTGGATTTGAGGCCCAATTGACTATTCTTGGGTTCCAGAAAATTATTAGATCACTTGGCCTTGGCTAACTTCCCTGGTCGGGGGCCAGGTCGTGATGGGGGGTTGAGGTCCCATTAGATATTTTAGGGGTTTGAGGCCCTGAGTGACAGTTAGGGGTTCGAGTCCTTTGTGATATGGTATCCTACACTGATTGAGATGTCATAATCTATTACTGACCCCTATACCCCTCCACCTATACACACACGTTGATTGTTTATGGGTATACATTCAGGTCTTATAGGGGGCCAATTGGCGTACAAACATAGACACTAGGGCTTTACATCTACATACAACACTATACCCCGATTGTGTGATAGTTGTGTTATGATTTCGTTTGGCTTTCGTCAGTTGGTTCCGTTGTGCACTGACCGTTTCTGCTCAGTTGGGTCTTCAGACACCATAGACATAGTTGACACTTGTTCTTCGGGTTTCGTTAGTCGATATCGTTATTGTACATTACTTAGGTTGTTTAGTTGAGGTTTTGTGGTTCTCTAGAAATGTAGAAGTTGTTTATGGTTTTGGCAAGAAAAAAGAAAAATAGTTATGGCTAGATATCAAAGATAAATACCGAAGGAAAATAATTCCAGCCGATACATGGTCCATCTGTGGATCCCATGGGTTCGAGCTTGATTATAGCAATAAATGTGCATCATAGTGTCATGCCCCGGGACGGTACCCTAGGCATAACTGGCACTCAGAAACTATTACTAGTCCCCAAACGAACCACCTGGCCTCATCACAGTCATTCTATCAATAAATTAGCAAAAGACGTCAGGAATATCAAAATACATAATAGTAGGCAACTCTACCCCATCACGTCTGCATCAAGAATAAGGGCCATAGGCCTCAAGACTAGTCATCAACCTCCATAGCTTAAGATAGAACAAAGAAAACTCAGTTTAGAAAGGAGAAAGACCCCAACATCAAACAATCATCTTTATGTCTATGAAGCCTCTACTTCTACAGTCTAAGAAGATACCATAACATGCCATGACTACCATAACAACATGCGCATTTATATCATCAAAGCTCTAGACTCATTCTGTAAGCTCATTATTGCAATTTTAACAAAAGTAATCATGTAAAGTTTCATATAATAATTCAAGTAAACCATTTAAGCAGTAAATCAAGTTTGCGATGATCATCAATTTAAGAAAATACATAAGATAAATATAATTGTCAGTAGAATACTTAAGAAATTTCACATAAAGGCCTCATTACATTCAACTATCAACCTACTTCAAGCAAGAGGCACATGGAAAAACAATTACATGCTTTAGTTAGCCTTACATACCTGGGATGAAGAACAACTTAATCTTCTTCAAGGAATTGGCCCCAAATCTTGAAATCTCCAAGCTTTCTCTTTTTTCTCTCTCAAGAACCCTCGCTTAGAAACTAGGAAAAATAGGTTTTTGAAACCCTTAATCTGATGAAAATGACCCTTAACACGTTTTTGGAACTTAGGATAGGTTGGGGAATGACTAAAGTGCCCTTCTCCAGTTAAAAGAAAAAGTTGCTCCGAAAATTACACAGGTCCGCAACATGCTCAAGGCGTGGACCAGTGTAATTTCTCCCAAAACTTCTCCGTCAAAAAAATTTAAAAACACATAAGTTTCAGTCTGTGTTCCGTCCGCGTCATGCCTCGAGAGCGGATTGACGCTGTTTTTTGATTAATTATGAAAAATTATTTTTTGACTCGGTTGCTTTAAAATCGGGTTGAGACTTTTTTCCCACTCAATTTTTTTGTTGATCGCAACTCCGATCTCGGATTTCCCATTGGAGCTTGGGAAGACGCGTTATACGCATAATTCCATTCTATGATTATTTTGGTAATTTTATGGGGTGTTACACATAGGATAGACATGTTTCATGATTATTTGACATTGCATTGTGTTACTTTATAACTTGGCCTCAAAAACAACATAGGTTAAGTATAGGAAAGGCAGAAAAAAGACCAGAATGCCTCTCATTAAAATTGAAATCGGGTGCAAAAATATGATCAGTCATGAAACAACTTCGCATCGCGGACTTGTTTCACCACAACTCATTTTTTATGAATTTTTTTACGGTGATTTTTCAAATCAAAATTGCCCAAGTCCGTAATGCAGACCGGTCTTCTTCTAGTTAAACTATTTCATCCTGAAAAATTATTTTTTGATCCGTTGGCCTAAAATTCAATCAAGACCACTTCTCTATATAATTTTCACCTTGATTAATATTTTGACCTCGAATTTGTTGAACAAGTTAGAAATGATGGTTATATGAGCATTCTATCCTCTGAGGGTATTTTGGTAAATTTTTTTCAAGGTGTAACAGACAAACCACCATACAATGAAGATGCAACTAAAAAAAGAATCAAAACACATAAAATAAACCTCTGGTTCTAACAACTAATATGTCACTCGCCACAATCCCAATTGATTCTTAATCTATTGGTTCCTTGAGAATAATTTGAGACCAAAGGATATTCATACGTTAATATTTTCTATTATTTACAATATGTTTGAGGCTTTTTATCATGTATATAAGTAAATAGTCCTTTCATTTCAACTTAGGCATACCAATTCTTTTGAATGCTAAAAATTAAAAAGAAGAAAACCAACATCCAAGATAAAGTATGCATTGGCACTTAACTAGGCCATGCATTACATGATTTTTGGGACAAAGCTCCTTCATCACACATTATTGTACATTATTTTTGGGACTAAGGTCCCTCATTACATATTACATATATGCTTCGGCCTTTCCATTTGGAGGATGCAATTTGAACTGGAAAACCATTGGATCTTCCGATAAAGCCAAACAAAGATATCCACTTTGTCTTACGATCCCAATATTGTAACATTCTTCGTCGGGACAGAACACTAGCTTATAATGGCTACAAACAGGCTGAATTCGGAACCAACTGCTCACATCGAGGGGATTTCCCAAATGTGCACCGGTACTTATGGTGTGGCCATTTGGCGGTGCGGATTCATTAAGATGGTCCAACTTCCACACTAGTAGGTCATGCGGATTCAAATAATCAAGATAGAATCTGATGTTTAAGATAGAATCTGATGTTTAATGGGGAGTTTACAGTAATTTTCTTAAATTTAAAATTTTCAGGTTTAAAATAAACTGCAATACCATTGTCTGTAATAAGTTTGGCTAGCACAACCGATGTGGGACAAATGTTTTGTTGTTGATCCCTGAGATCAGCAAGGCTTACGCCTCCACCTTCCATAGTGTAGTAGGTCGGAAGTATGAAGTACCTACGGCTTGTGTTGAGGGGATTACCATCGTTATCGAGTACATCTACCAATAGTTAGTTGTTGTTGGGATTAGTGGTGCAACTTGCCATGGTTGACAAGGGAAGGAATATTGCAAGGGAAACAATAAAGAGTAATCTGTTCTTCATCTTTTGGAGAGTTTATTTGTTTTGATGATTTATCCCTTCTTGCTAGCCTCTTCATTTTATAGACAAGATTTTGCTCTAATGTGAAACACGTTTAATTTTGTTTGTTTATAATGTGTTTTTGGTTATATTTTGCATATTGATTGCCCAAAGTTAAGTATATATACAAACACATGAGATCAAACGAGATTGCGATAAATCAACTGCTAATAAAATCTCTAATTTAGTAGGGAAAAGGAAGATGGAAGAGGGAATTATAAGTTGAGAAATCAAATCCTTATCAATTAGGTAAAAAAACTAGATAATAATTAATTAAGCTAGTAAAATTTCTCGTTAAATGTAGTGTCAAAGCTGTTCTTGCAAACCATTTTTTTTAATGGGGAAAAAACATAAGCAGTGTGGGTTCAAACTACGCTAACTGTGATTTAATGACCAATAGGATTCTACTGCCATTTTCTTAACATTATACTCCCCTCGTGCTTTTGACATGACATTCTTTAATTTGATATAATGTTTAAAAAAAATTAATGACTTTTTAAAAGTTGTGGTTTAAAATAATTCTTAAATTTTTATATGTTTAAGATTGATTTCATTAAGGATAAAAGTAAAATTTCAAAATTAAGTTATTTTTACTTATAATAATTAAGTGGTATTATTTTTAAAATGAATTAAAAAAAAGAATGTTATCTTTCACATGTAAGTACGAAATTTTCTATTGCTTTTAATTGTCTTTGTCGTCTTTGAATTGTTGTACTAATCAACAGTACTTTATTTTAAATTTATTAGCTGTTTATTTTTATTTATTAACACTAATCCCATGCATTTATACTATTTAATCAATATGTGTAGTCAACCTCATTAAATTGCTTAACCATGATTATTGAATTAATTTGACGTAAATATCATGCAATGTGAGTAAATATTTAACCTTAGTTGGATTGTTACACTTACATAGTGATGTTAATCTAAATTTATAGGGTAATTGAACAATTCTGTGATGTAGAGAAGCATTTTTCGTATATCAAGGGTTGTGGTTTAATGATAAATTTTAAATAAGAGGTCGCGAGTTTAAGTTCTAAGTCTGAGATTGTCTTTATTAAAAAATGTTTTACTTCCTACGTAATCTTGCTTGGAATTTTATATTAATGGATTTATATTAGTTTGCTTTTTTATTTGAAGTTAAACTTGTTTAAGCAAATTAAACTAATTGAGTGTATAAAAGATTCATGACAGGAAGTGTTCTCATAAATATGGTTATTGTTAATAGAAAATCGAAGATTTTATTTTATTTTATTTTTTCATAATCAATAACAATATTTAAAATATCATTCGAGTAATAAAGTTAAATACAGTTGCTAAAAACACTACAACAAAAGTAACATATAGTAGTAATAAATTGTCTTTAGTAAGGTAGCACATCTAGTTTGTACACTTGAGGTTCAGAACAAATCCCGAGGGTAGTGTTTGCTGAGTTTTGATATCTAATGTAATGTACATCACAGTCGTGTGGCCATGTATTGTGATCCCATAGGTGTACATTTGTATGTTTTGTGATTGCAAGGTGGGTCCCGTGATTACGAAGGTTTGTTGGTGTGGAATTACAATCACGTGGGGTAATGTTGCGATCGCGAGGTCTAGGATCATGATCGCGAAGAGTAAATGTGAACTAAACAGTGTTCTATTGTAAAAGTTGAAATTTCTTCCTATTTTCACTATTTTGAGCTTTGGAACTCTTGTGTGGCGATTTTAACGAGATTTTCAAGATAAAACTATTGGTTAAGTGATTTTAACTGAGAATCTTCATTTTTCACTACTTATTTCATGATTTTAACATTTAGTTCTTGGTTTTAAACTTAAAATTCTATGTAACACCCTGTAAAATTACTGAAACGCCCCTAAAATATAATCGTGCACACAATGCGTCTTCCAAAGCTCCATGGAAAATCTAAAACTGAATTTGCTATCAGCGCGAAAAATCAAGTGGTAAAATGGTCTCTACCTGAATTAAGAGCAATCGGGTCAAAAAATAATTTTAGCTAATTAATACAAAAATAGTGTCGATTCGCATCCCTGACGCAACGCGGAGGGCACGTGGACTTACACTTGGTATTTATTTTAATTTTCCGATGGAAATTCAAAATTCCAAAAAATTGCAAAAATATATTGGTCCGCGCTCTTGGCGTATCGCGAACCAGTGTACAAGTTTTCAAATTTTTTTTTGTAATTTGGGAAGAGCCTTTTGGTCATTTTCCACCCTATCCTAAGTCCTAAAACGTGTTTTAAAAATTATTTATACCGACTGAGGGTTCCAAAAACTCAATTTCTCTTTAAGTTCTACGTAAGAAGTCTTAGAGATGAGAGACAGAAAGCTCTGAGGGTGAGGGTTTGCGTTCAAGTTCTTGAGCTTTAACATAGTGTGCAGTGAATTTCATAATAAGCAAGACCCATTTGTAAATCAACTTTAAATCATG
>JAOTQJ010101864.1:0-12950 GCA_025642045.1 Solanum sejunctum
CTGTATATGTACGTACCATTCAGCATACATGTCTAGAGGTCTGTGGATACTAGTGGGTTATGGGTATGTGAGATATATGTGAGTAAATGGTATATTATATATATTTGATACTGGATCAGGCAGCGGGACCGCATTACTCTATATATGGCATGATTGTTAGGCGGCAGGACCGCAGCGGAGAAATTGTCGGCCCGCATTTGTTATATATATGTGTATATGTGCTGTTTGTATATTCTAGGAGCTACTGCAGGTTAGGATAGGGACTAAAAACTGAGGAAACTCTGCCTAATTTTCGATAGACTTTTAGGACTTTAAGTTTAGGTTTTGTGATTTAATGTTGGTTTAAGTGCCTAATCGGCACGAGTCATGGTCCCGGGGTTGGACTGTGACAGAAAGCTTGGACATCATGGGTGAAAGGTACCTATAAAATAAACCTATCTACCTTGACTTTGGAGAACAACTTGATGATGATTGGAGATAGAGACTTGAAGCTTGAATGAGAACCTTAAGATTCAGATGTGTTTTGGGACTTGAAATTTAAAGATGAAATATTGTCTAAGTGTTTGAGAGAATATTTGGGAATGTCTTGAATGATATGAAAGTGAAGTATGACTAATTATAGGTATTTTCATGCATGGGAGATCTTAGGCCCAAGACAAAAAAGTCTTGGACCAAACAAGGAAAGCAGTCAACAAAATATACATCTGCGCTCCCTGGCCACGTCGCACCAAGGGCGTGTAGAACTTATTGGAAATTTATTTTTTTTTTGGAAAATGAAATTGTGATTTATTTTCTTTAAAATCAATGTTATACCCATTCTACACTCAATTTGATCCCTTTAACAAGAATATGAAGTCGAATATTTTATATCATGCACGGATTTTGAGATATATAAAATTACGATTCCAGGCACTTCTGAGGCACATTATCGGGCACTTTTTAGGGTCATTTGAATATCTCTCCCTTGGGAAAATATATCCTCAAATGTCAAAGAAACATATATTAGAAGAGTAATTATAAAGAAGTCAACCCCAACAGAGAATGCGACAATACACTTAAAACACCATTTTTTTCAAAATCTCAACATAAGTGTTAATCACCATGAACTTTGTTAATATAAACATGAATGCATGAAAATGAATTGGGGCTGAAACATAATACATGAAATCATATAGAAGACTTAGAATTAGTACCTTAGGCTTGATTAGAATGGAAAAAATAGGGGTGTCGCTTTGGCATATCTGCTTCCGCCTCCCATGTAGTACTCTTGACTTGTTGATTCCTCCAAAGGACCCTAATGAAAGCAACAACCTTGTTCCTCAACCTATTAACTCGTCTATCCAAGATCTCTTCATATGTAAAGTTGTCAACTACCCCCACAAATCAAGAGGCACAATAGTTTTAGGGTCACCCACACACTTCCTCAACATAAACACATGGAAGGCCAGATGAACTAATTCCATTTCACTAGGAAATTCCAACTCATAGGCCACTTTACCAATCCTCCTCATTACCTATAAGGACCCATATATCTAGGGCTTAAATTACCTTTCTTACCATAACAAACCACACCCTTCATGGGTGAAACCTTCAAATAAACCCAATCACCAACTTTGAATTCAAGATCCCTTCTCCTCCACATCAGCATAGGAATTTTGGCGACTTTTGGGTCTTCAACCTTTCTCTAATCATCCTAACCTTCTTAAGAGCCTCCATAAATAGATATGGTCCCAACAAGGCCACCTCTCGAACCTCAAACCACCCAATCGGTGACCTACAATGTCTACCATAGAGAGCCTCAAAAGGAGCCATTTCAATGCTAGAATGATAGCTACTGTTATAGGTAAACTCAATAAGTGGAAGCTAATCATCCCAACTACCCTTGAACTTCAAAATACAAGCCCTAAGAATATACTTAAGACTTTTGATAATTCTTTTGGCTTGGCTATCTGTTTTTGGGTGAAAGGCTGTACTGAGATTTACCTTGGTTCCAAGACCTCTTTAGAAGGACCTCCAAAAGTGTGAAGTGAATTGTGCATCACGATCCTATATAATGAAAAAAGGAACCCCATACAATCTCACCAAGTACCTAGCATAATCTTCAACCCCATATGTAGTCTTAATTGATAAAAAGTGAGCTGAATTTTGTCATCCTATCAACCACAACCCAAATGAATCAAAGCCCTTTCTAGTCTTGGGCAACCCAACCACAAAATCTATATTACACTCTTCCCACTTTCAAGTAGGAATCTCTATGTCTTGAGCTAGGCCACCCAGCCTTTGATATTCAGCTTTGACTTGTTGGTAACTATAGCAACCAAACTCAAATTTGGCAATGATGGTTATAAAAATGGTCCTTATGTGCTACAACAAAATCACAACACAAGAGCAAGTATCTCAAGGGTTGAGGAGATGTTTGATTGTCTATTGAAGAAAGCTGACACACAAGATGAGATTATGAAAGGGTTTAAATCTAAGATCTCTAGTATAAATCAGAAAATTGAGTCTCATTCTGTTGCCACCAATAGGTTGAGTAATAATTTTGTCAAGTATCAACTCAGCTTAATCAGTGTCAGAGGGGTACACTACTTTGTAACATAGTTTAGAATCCTAAGAATGAAGGGCAGTGTATAGTGGTTGCTACTCATGGTGGCAAGAGCACTATTGATCCTCCTATGTCAATTGATGAGAATGATATTAAAGAGGAGACAATTGTGGTCAAGGATAGAGATGGCAGAGATAATTGTGGCAAGGATAGGGTGAATGAAGCTACTTATGCACTGCAGAAGTTGAAGCCCATTCCTAGGTCCCCTTCTCCCTTACCTCAAAGAATTTAAAAGAGGGAGGAGGAAGGCAAGTTCGAGCACTTTCTCTCCATGCAGAAACAACTCTTCATCAACATCCTTCTCATTAAGGAATTGCAGAATATGCTAGATACGCAAAGTACATAAAGGACCTGTGACAAAGAAGGGCACTATGACTCAGGAGCTCTCCCAAGAACTTCAACATTGTAGTGTAATTGCTATGAGGTCCTTGGCTCAAACGTGAGAAGATCTTGATGCTTTCACCATAACTTGCACCATTGGAGATGTAGAAGTCGCAAGGGCATTATATGATCTAGGTGCCAGCATAAATCTAATTCCCCTTGTGATCTTCAAGAAGCTAGGATTAATAGTACCCCTACTTCGACGAGCATATGGTTGTTGATGGATGACTGCATGATGAAGAAGCTTGTAGGGATACTCTATATGCTTGTCAATGTGGATAAATTCCCTAAAGATTTGTGATCCTTGATTATAAGGTTGACTTCAAAGTTCCTATCCTCTTGGGGAGGCCTATTTAGCCACTGGACGCACTTTGGTAGACATAGAGAAGGGCCAACTCAAGTTGAGGTTCTAAAAAAATGAGGTCATGTTCAACATCTTCCAACATGCAACAAAAGAGGATGATTTGAGGGTGATCTAGGTTATTTAGAGTGTTGAGGATTCTGAGCTAGAAGTACCACTTAAGGTGAGACTACGTGGTGATAATGTGAGGCAAAAAATAAATATATTTAATCATTATTTACCTCATATGTGATCTTTCATTTATCATTTGTGAGCATAAACTTTATGGATTGTGATAAATTATGTATTTTATTTGTAGGATTAAATTGACACGAAGATGAGAAAATTTGGAGCTAAACTAAATTAAAAATGAAAGTACAAAAAAAATCAAGCAGACAACTTAATAGATTAAATCTAATAAGATAATACAAGGATAGTGCACCTGTTTTGTAATTTCCAATTTAAATTACAAATTACCAAAGTTGCCATATGGAAATCTATTATTGGTCAGCAATAAGGTTAAGGCGATGGCTGCAATACAGGCACAATTTCAATTTCCTTCTGATTTTGAATTTTTCAATTTATTTTGGACTTAAGTTATTCTTCTACATCTATAAATAGTCCTTAAAAATAATTCTTCTACAACTGAACCAACTAACCCAATCTAGGTTTTAGAATTTTATAGCTTGGAATTTTGGAAGAGCCATCGTGGAGAGTGGAAAATTTTGGTTTATTCTTCTCATCTCCTTTTATTATTTATTTGTATTCTTGATTTTTGGAAGATTATTTAGCCATTGTTCTTAAATATTTATGAATAACACAAGTAAGTTTATTTTTATAAATTTTTATTATATTTTTTCAATAATAAGGTGTAGCTAAAGTTTATAACTACAATTGTGTGAACCATGATGGATTAACAAAGTATGTCAATGTAAAAAGTAATCCGTGAATAAATTTTATTCATGTATTAATTAATTCTCTTCTTATCAAATATTTTCTAGTGGTTGCCAACATTAGAACAGACCTAGTGTTATTGACTGGGCCATGATAGTAATAAATAGGAAAAGAGATTAATTATCAGGATTTTATTGATGTGTTCTCGTCTAATCAACCAAAATGGGTCAAGGATGAGGTTGTACTGGGACAATAGGTAAGGGTTCGTAATGTCACACTACGACGATGGACTAAATCACGTAGTGAAATTCTCCTCTCACCTAGGCCAAAGAGTTTGGTGAACTTAACTTGCAGTTCTGCATGCTAAATATTAAAATAGATCACTGAGATATTATTCTTGCTAAGTTATAAAATCATGGGAACACATTCCTAGTTACTTATTTTTATCTTGATACAAATAGATATTAAATTGTATGCTATTATTGTTGTTATTGTTGTTTTCTATTTTCTTAAAATAAAATTCCTAATTTTGATACCGACTATCAAGTTAAAATGTTTACTATTGACAATACTTTTTCATATTCCTTGTGGGATCGACCCCGACTCATAAGTTGGCTAAATATATTGTAGATGACCATTTATAATTCTTTTAAGAAGTATCTTTTGGACGTTACTAGTTGACACATTGGAAGCTGTACTGACAAAGTTTGATAGTGATGGCATCCCATATTATAAGGAGACAGTGAAAATGTTTGGGTGTCCTACATTGCTAGTTGCCAAGTTAAGTTGGAGCTAGACTTGCATAATCGAGAGTCACTGCCCACCAAGCCATCCATATAAGAACCACCAGTGCTAAAGCTGAAGGCCCTTTCGGCTCATCTGAGATATGCTTTTTTGGGTGCCAACAATAGTTGCTGCGAAACTAAATGATGACTAAGTGAATGCCCTTGTCAAGGTATTTAAATTTTTCAAGAGGGCCATTAGGTGGATGATTGCAGATATCATTGGTATCTCTCTCGAGATATGTACACATAAAATCCAGTTGGTCAAGCAATACAAGCCAAGGATTGAGTATCAAAGGCATCTCACCCCCTATGTAAGAGGTCGTGTAACAAAGAAATCATCAAGTGATTTAATGTAGGAGTGATTATCTGACTGCAAACAATAAATAAGTGTGCCCGATTCAATGTTCCAAAGAAAAGGGGCATCACTATGGTACCTAATGCCAACAATGAGTTGATACTAATGTGGCTAGTCACTGTATAGAGAGTATGCATGGACTATAGGAAACTAACTGCATAGACGGAGAAGGACCATTTCCCCATGCCATTCATGGATTAGATATTAGACCAATTGGCTAGAAAGGGTTGGTACTGCTTTCTTTATGGATATTCAGGCTACAATAAAAGCACCATTGCTTAAGAGGATCAGGTGGAAACTATGTTTAGATGCCTTTATGGCACTTTCACATTCAAGAGGATGCCATTCGGGTTGTGTAATGCCCTAACAACATTTTAAAGATGCATGATGTCCATTTTCTCGGACATGGTAGAGGACACTATTGAAGACTTCATGGATGACTTTACTGTGGTTGGGCACTCCTTAGAGTATTTCTTGAAGCACTTGTAGGCTATGCTAAGAAAGTGTGAGGAATACCATCTGGTGCTGAATTAGGAAAAATGTCACTTCATTGTAAAAGGGGGAATTGTGTCAGGGCACTAAATATCCAGCAAGGGAATTAAGGTTAATAAAGCTAAAGTAAAGTGATTGAGAGCTTCCTCCATCCATCTCAGTCAAGAGTGTAAGGAGATTCCTAGGGCAATCAGGGTTCTACCAAAGGTTCATAGAAGACTACTCTAAAATAGGACATCCATTCAGCTTGTTCCTTGAAAAGGATGCTAAGTTTATGTTCAATGATGCATGCCTTAAAGCCTTTAAAGGATTGAAGTAGAAGATGATCAATCATTATAGCTCTAGCAGGTCAAAGCCCTTTAAAATCATGTGTCATGCAAGTGGGGTGCACTTGGTGTAGTATTGAGACAATGCCAAGAAAAGATATAACATCCCATATATTATGCTACTAAGGCCCTAAACACAGCCCAGAAGAACTACACTATCACTGAGTAGGAGTTAATTGTGGTGGTCTTGCATTTGAGAAATTTAGGTCATATATATAGGGGCCAAAGTTGTGGTGAACACAAACGACTTAGCATTGCAGTACTCAATGGCAAAGAAGAATGCAAAACCAAGGTTAATAAGATGGGTACTTCTCCTTCAAGAATTTCATTTTGATGTCATCGACAGAAAGAGGACAGAAAATTAGGTTGCAGATCACTTTTCTAGTCTGGGAGATGGGGGCAATGGCAAAGTTTGATGATGGATTGGAGAACAACGACTCATTCAAGATGATAGAGTGTTTGTAGTGTCCTATGATTTAATACCATGCTTTGCATACTATGAAAACTACTTGATAAGTGATATTGTGCCAGCTAATGTAAATACACACCAATGTCAAAAGCTCATATCTGATGTGAGAAAGTTCTTATGGGATTACCCGTACTTGTTTCATGTATTTGTTTAATGGGATTATTCATTACTGTGTTGCTGAGACTGTGATGATGAGTATCCTTGAGGTATTTTACTCACCATTGGTAGATGGTCATCATAGTGGAATTTGAACAACACACAAGATCTTACAGTGTGGGTATTACTGGCCTACCATCAACCATGATACTCACGACTAAGCAAAGCTTCTGATAGATTCCAAAGAGAAGGTGATGTTTCTCGTAAACATAAGCTTCGTCTAGAACCCATTATGGTAATAGAGTTATTTGATATGTGGGGAACAGACTTCATAGGTCCCTTTATTAGCTCATATGTAAACAAATATATCTTGATCGTTGTGGATTATGTATCAAAATGAGTGGAGGTAGTTTCTCTACCCAAAAATGATGGCAAAAGCATCACAATTTTTCTAAAAAGGAACATCTTCTCAAGGTTTGGCACCCCTCAGGCGATCATTAGTGATGGAGGTTCTCACTTTTTGCAATAAAATATTCAAGGAACTACTTGAGAAGTACTCGATTAAAAATCGAGTAGCAACCCTTTACCATTCTCAGATAAGTGGGATAGTAGAGGTGCCTAATAGGAAAATTAAACAGATACTATCAGAAACTGTGAATGTAGACTGGACAGATTGGTCACGGATGCTTGATGATGAATTATGGGTATATCGGACTACTTTCAAGACTCCTATAGGCATGTCTCCTTATATACTAGCATTTGGTAAAGCATGTCATTTACCATTAGAGCTTGAGCATAAGGCAATATGGGTGTTAAAGAAGTTTGATGTAGACTGAAATAATGAGGCAAACTCTAGGCTGAGCCAACTTAATGAGCTTGTTAAATTTTGCTTGAGTTGTATGAGAGCTCAACCTTGTACAAACAAACAATGAAGTGGTACCATGATCATCGCATAGAGAATCTTCAGTTCGTACCAAGGGACTTGGTTCTACTATATAATTTTAGACTAAAGTTGTTCCTTGAGAAGCTCAAATCCAAATGGTTGGGACCCTTTGGAGTAGCACTTGTGTTTGATCGTGGAGCCATTGAGTTGGAAAGAAGAAATAGAGGAACATTAAAGGTAAATGACCAAAGAGTCAAGTCGTAATTGGAAATATGGAAGAAATAAAAATAGTGGAAGAATGGTAGCTTGAGAAATTCTGAGTACTCAAGCTATCAATGTCGTGCCATAACAATAAATCATATGCTGCTTAGGAGGCAAACCAAGGTGGAGTCTAGGTCTTAGACGCTAAGGCATGTTGTTTTACCCCGGTACTTTATTTTGCTTTGATTGTGTGCTTTGAGGACAATGTACCTCCTGCTCTATAGGTGTTGGTAGTTATGTGCTTCAATAAAGTCTGAGTAGCTTGGGTCTATAACTACCCCAATATTTTAACCCTAGGGGTTTTCTTACATGTGTTTTTTTCCCATGGATATTTATTTTTGGTTGAACCAACATAGTATTTGTAGCATATGGTACTGATATCTGTGACATATGTATGTTTTTGTGTTTTTTTAAAAATGATACCCAAAATTTTTTTTGATTAGTTAGTCTAGATAGGAACCATGCATGTTTAAGTGTGTTGACAGTACTTATACTAATAAGTGAGGATAAATTGAGATAAAAAGGATGATCTGAGAGTCTTTTGTTGATAATGTAATTAGTGTTATGTGAATGTGAGCTCAATTTACTAAATTTATATGTTGTGTGTCAATTCAAAACATGTCTTGTTACTCTAGGTTATACTATAGATTAATTGAATTAGGAAAGGATCTTAGGCCATTGTTCTTAAAAGTTCACTTAGCCTAAATGACCAAACAAATTTGCAGAATATCCTTTGATCCTAATGTCTAAGTCTGACATGTACCTATTCTTTGTAAAAACCTAAGTGACCTAGCCTTGTTAGTTATAAATTCCTAAAGTTGACGCTGGTCCTTCCTTGAACATTGTGTACCATGACTGAGGCAAAAAGCCTAAGTTGAGGGTGGCTACTAAGAGTAGCCTTGATTCTGAGGTTGGATAATGTGCACTTCTAGTCAGGATAAAAGCCTATTTTTAAGGTGGCTGGGGTAAGGGTAAACCACAAAATGAGAGGAAAAGTTAGTGAAACATGGAAAAGGAGAAAAATCATGTATGCTTTTGTAAGAAGAATAAGTGATGCCTTAGTTATGAGCTAAAAAGAAAAATGAAGTATAAACACAATGAAAAAGCTAAAAAATGAAAAGAAAGCATCCAGAAAAGCTTCAAATATGAGAAAAGGGAAATTGGGTGAAAAGTAATAGTATTGGTAGAGCAAAGCTATAGAAAAATGCAGTGTCAAGGAGGGCCTTTAGTCATTATGTTCCCAAAATATCATGCAAAAGCTCCCTGAGCCTATGTTACAAGCCTGTAAAGTCCTAAAGTGATCCTAGTCCAAGTAGTCAAAGGTCTTAGTCATGAGTATACAGGCAAGCCTATGGTATTGGGCATGATACATGAATATCTTTTGTGAGGGTGAGTGATTTTGCATAGTCCCAAGTTTATACATTAAAACATTATTGAGAGGGAGATATGTGACTTCTTTTTGTGAGGGCACTTGCATTGCATTGTTAGTATTAGATTTATTCAGTGGTTGTGGAGTATTGATAGTACCTCACTTGTCATAGTTGTATTGTAGTACATTATTCTGTGTTGGTTTGTTGGATAACTATTCAATTGTGTTTTGAAAAGTAGGTGTGGGTATTTGTGCTTAAGTTCTGTCTGATGTATGTCATTAATTTGAGGTCTGTGTGTTACTATGCTACTTATATAGATCAAGTCAATCGCTTGAGGAGAAGCAAAAATTTTAAGTTGACGGTGTTGATATACTATTCAAATACAACACTTTAAATACTTAAAACATGGAATTTTGTGTGTTCTCAATGTGATATTAGTGAGTTTTATGTTTTTTAAAGTATTTTAGGGTTGACATTCATTTTGGGAAGAATATGCAGAAGTTGTTGATTCTAAGGATGTACAAGACATTTTACAAGTCATAGAGCATTCTAAGGGCCATGAAGGAGATTTCGTATGCAATTCTTGTGAAGGGTAGATTTCTAAAGTTTTTGTATGAACATGCAGATGAGTCATGAAACATTTTATGAGTCATCGATCAAGTCTTGTGCCCTGAGGATCATTGAAGGAGGTCTTTCTGATGTTTCATCAGACATAACCCCTACGGGCCGTAGAACCTTTTACAGGCCGTAGAGGGGTGTTGTAAAAGACTAGTCTAGATTTCCAACATGATGTGAACATTTTGGATGCTTAAAACTTAGAGTTTTATGTGTTCTTAATGCGATGCTAGTTGGTTTTATGTGTTTTTAAATTTATATTTGCAGGATTAGAAGTTAGCCTTGATTTTGGGGAAAAGTGCAAAAGTTGTTGATTTTTGCTATTATAAGAGACCCTCTATAGGCCATAGAACATTCTATAAGCTGTAGGGCGGTTTTGTGAACAATTCTAGTGAGGCTCTATTTTCTGAAGATTAACTTTACCAACTTGCAGATGAGTTGTAAAGGGTTTTACATGTCGCAGAAGATGATTCATGCCCTGAGGATCAAAGATTAGGACTTTCTGAAGTTTCATCAGACAAAAACCCCTTTATGGGTCATAAACCACCTTACCAGTCGTAGAGGGGTGTCTTAGAGTTGAAGTCCAATTTTCTAGCAACTAAGTACGAGAGCTCGATTACAAGCCAGGGAATGCAATACAACCCATAAACACCTTTCATATTGCATGCCAACCAGTTCTCCTATTTTGTTTATGACTTGTATTTTACTTATTATAAATAGATTTTTAGGTTATTTTTCATAATTTTACACCTAGTACACAGAGAACTTAATAATTAGAGAGAAAATTGTAAGATTATATTGGAGAGTCTTTGAGAGCACTTGTGTTTGAATTTCATCTTTAAGCTTGTGATTCCAATTGAAGTTGGATTTTCTTGTTCTTAATTCTATTCTGTAAGTGTTCAATTATGTTTTCTCAATCCATAATTCTTTCATCTACACAAAGCTCGAGTAGATAAATCCACAACTAGGGTTGTGGGAACCATGAAGAACCAACAAAGTATAATAGATCATTCATAATTCTTGAAAGTGTAGATGTATGTATTAATTAACTCTAATGGCAAACATTAGAACCCACCTAATGTTACTGACTGGACCAAGGTAGTAATGAATAGGAAAAAAGATTAATTAATAAGATTCGACTGACGTGTTCTCATCCAATCAACCAAACAGGGCCAGGGGAGGTTGTACAGGGATTAATAAATAAGGGTTAGTAATGCACAATATAGAGATGGGCCAAGTCGTATAGTTAAATTCACCTCTCACCTTTGACCAAAGGGCTTGGTGAACATAACTTACCATCTCGCATAATGTACGCTAGCAAAGAATTAGGTTATCCGATGATACTGAATTGGGGTATCATAGGGAACACAATACCCTAGTCTATCTCCATATTGAATTCTCTCTTGTGACAGTAAATGTAGTTATATTTCTCATTGATTATTGCAAGTAGGTTAACCATTCAAATTACAACCATTGAATTCTTTTGAGTCTATGTATTCCCTATTGGTTCTACCCTAACCTCTGTTAGATTCTATTTCTTGACAGCGACCACTTTATCCTCAAAAAAAGAGGTGTAACCTGTGTGACATCAAGATTTTGGCACAGTTGCTGGGGAACATGGCTAGACATAGTAAATTCATAAGTAATTTGGGTGTTAATCCTTAGTTCCCTTATTTTACTTTTATTTGTTGTTTTTATTCTTTTTCAGGGTGTAAGTGTAGTGTATGCCCAACACCCAAAGTCAAGGCAATCACTTAACTTCGTTTGACCTAGAGATCCATAGAATGTTGAGGACAATGTCCCAAAAAAACATACAGCAACGCGGCCAATGCGATGCTATAAAGGAATAACAAGGGGATGCTGAGAATGAGAACCCACCTCCTTTGGAGGACATTGCTCCACAACCTTAGGATTTCAATGCCAATGCTTAATAGTGGAATCAATAAAGGTTGAATCCTATGGCAATGGAGGTGATTGGAGCTATTATGTTGCCACCAGTACCGACAAACACAAATTTCATAGTCTCAAGTGAGTTACTTTAGATGTTGTAGAACCATGGGATATTTACGGGCTTACCATCGGAGGATCCTTATAGCCACCTCCATAATATGGCATTCATTTGCAAGAGTGTGATGGGAACATAAAATTAGTCTATGGATACTAAGTGTCTTACTGGCAATGCAACATTATGGCTATCTAATCTCCCTCAGAGTTCAATCAATGGTAGGGCAGACTTCCAGAAAGCCTTTTTAGAGAGTTACTACCCTAGATCAAAGAATATCAAGTTGAAGGTCTAGATTAGCAACTTTGAGAAACTTCCTGGTAATTCAATCAACACAACTTGGAGTGGTTCACCAAATATTTGCTAAGCGTCCCTAATTACAAGATAGTTGATGATGCCTTAGTAGAGATTTTCTATCATGCTCTTGATGAGAATAGTCAAGCCTGTACTAACACGATCATGGGGGGAATATTCTTAGATCAACCATTTGCTTTATCAACCATTTGCAAGGATCGCAGAGAGAATGGAAAGATTGGTCAAGACTAATTGTGCATCGGGGCAGAGTGATAAAGTGTCTACCAAAAGTTCATGTGCTATCAGTGTTAGTCTAGAGCAAGCAAAGGTCAATGAAGAAATCATGTAGGAGTTTGCCCATATTTGCACAGGTATGGAGGTGATGATGAAGCAAAACCAAGAGTGATTAAATACACTGGTTTATCAATCTTCACGTGTATCGATGTAGGATGAGCCATATTATGATGTGGATATGTGTTTTGTTCTTGATCAAACGGGGGATTTTTGAACCAACGTATAAGTTCTAACAGTACTATTAGCACCAAGGTCAAGGAAACCAAGGTTGGAACTTTAATAGAGATGGATCTTATAGGGATAATCACGAAGGTTACTATGATAGGAAGAAGGGTCCATATAGAGATACAGATTGGGCTAAAAAAGAAGGCTTCAGAAATGGTCTTTATGTGCCACCACATAGTGGTGATACAGGTGAAAGTAGTTACAAAATTGAGAGATGCTTGATCACCTATTGAAGAAAGTTGAGACACAGGATGAGACTCTAT
>JAOTQJ010101864.1:17612-30617 GCA_025642045.1 Solanum sejunctum
AGAGGAGAAGACAGAACTAGTGGCCTACCAACCAAAAGGTGTGTCTCAAATTTAGTTTGTGCAATAGAAGAAGGAGAGGGAAAATCATGATGCTATTCCTTGGGAGGAGCTCAAGGCCGCCTTCCTCAATTAGTTCTTCCCGATTGAGTTGAAAGAGGCTAAAATGATGGATTTCATTAATCTTAAGCAAGGTTACATGAGTGTAAGGGAGTATGTCCTCAAGTTTTGGTTGAAGTAGATTCTTCAACCAAACCTAGATCAAGGATGAGCAAGTTTGTGTTGAGGGTGTTCGACTTGGTTAATAAAGAGTGTCATACGATAATGCTTGTAAGTGATATAGATTTGTCTCGGCTCATGACCTATGCTGAATAACTTGATACAGAGAAGCTTAGGAAGAAGAGAAGTTGGGAGTCCAGGACAGATCAATTTAAGGGCTTTTGATTTCAACAAGGTCTCGAGTTTCAAGTATAAGGATCCTCTAGTGCTCCAAACAAAAGGGTTGCTAAGAATTGGATGCCTAACCTAAGTCTCCATGAAGGTGATGATGGGGTGACCTATCCTAGATGCCTAAAATATAGAAGGAAACATAGTGGCACATGTTGGAGGAACATGGGTGCATACTTTGGGTGTGGTGAGATGGGCCACAAAATTCTGAATTGTCCACATGCTCAAACAAGGATAAAGGTGGTCATGTTGATTAAGGGGCTCAAGGTGGCCAACAAGGGGGTGCTCCATGATATAATCGGTTCGTTGCTCTTCAAGGGAAGCAAGGAGAGGATGAGGTGCTTGATGTTGTTGCTGGCATGTTAAAGGCTTTTATTTGAATATGTATAGATTGATAGCTTTGGGTACTCCTATTTCTTTCATTATTCCTTTTAGTTGCTATTAAGGTTTGTGTGAGTCCTGAATTGCTATGAACTTTCTAGGTGTTTACCCTCATTGGTGAGTCTATTGTTTCTAGTAATTATTGTTGAACTTGTCGTGGTGGATGTTGAGATTTTTGGTTCGGTGGATTGGTTACATGCATGTCATGATTCCATTGATTGTAGAGCTCGTGAAGTTGGAATCCAAATTTCTTAGTGAGTCCATACTTGAGTATGGAAGTTGTAAAGTAGTAGTTAAGTGTAGGTTCATTTCTTGTCTTAGGGACCAAATTGATCTCTAAGAGTTATGTTTACCATCTCGTAAGGGTTAGAGATGTTGACTCTAAAATTTTTCCTATTGAGTTGGTTTCAGTAGTCAATTAGTTTCTTAATGTCCTTCCCAATATTTTGAATTTATGGTAATGTGTTTTACTTGACCAAGGCCCCGACTATATTGATGGATCTCATGAATAAACCCTACATTGATATGTGTGTGGTAGTTATGGATGTTGTATTGATTTATTTTCGGAGTGAAGAAGAGCCTGTGAGTCATTTGGGGGTGATATTGTGAATCTTGAGGGATGAGAGGTTATTTTTAAATACGGTAAGAGTGAATTTTGGATAACAAAATGGTACTTAGAGAAGTAAACAATTTAGCTAGGTTGGGAATGAGGTTGGATGAAGTTGAGGATGGTAGTGTAGTGGTTTTGGTAGTTCCAAATCTTCTTTGGTTGAAGAGGTCAAAATAGAGCAAGACCTTGACCGCACCTTGCTAGAGTTGAATGCTTTGGTAGAAGATGGTGAAGCAGAGGTTTTCTCCCAAGGGGGAGATAGTGTCTTTAGGTACTAAGTTAGGCTATGTGTGCTTATGTTGATGATTGGGTTCACTTTGAAGTTCCACCTATGAATGGTGTGATCTGGTTTGGCAAGAAAGGGGATTGAGTCTAAGGTTTGTGTGTCCTTATAGAATGTTGACAAGAATTGTTCAAGTTTCTTATTAATTGGAATTGCCTAGGTAAAGGGATATGGTTCATCCAGTATTTCATGTATCTATGTTGAGGAGATGTGTTTGTGACCTAAGTGCTATAGAACTCTTTGAGGTTGTTGGTGCTGTGGTGGATGAGTTGACCTATGAGGAGGTCCCAATGGATATATTGGATGGACATGTGGAAGGGTTGATAAACAAAGATGTAGCATACATCAAGGTTCCTTAGAGGAATCAACTAGTCGAAAGCATCACTTAGGAAGCCGAGACAGCCATGAGAAAGAAATATCTATATATCTTTTACTCTACTCAAGCCGAAGTACTAATTTAAGTCCCCTATATGGTTCCAAGTCCTAAATTTTGGCCCTTGTGTCATTTTGCATGCATTTATGTTTATGTTGACAAATTTATGGTGATTTTTTACACTCATGTTTAGACTTTTTGAAAGTAAGGTTGAAAAACATTTGGTGCATTCATGTCAGGCCACAATGTTTATCATTACTTTTCTTATATACGTTTCTTTGATATTTGGGGACAAATGTTCCCAAGGTGGAGATATTGAAATGCCCAAAAAAGCCCCAAAAATATGCTTCGAAAATGCCCATAATTGTAATTTCCATATATCTCAAAATTCATGCATGATATTGAAAATACGACTTCATATTCTTGATCAGGGGAAACTTTGTATGGGTAATGGGCATAACCCGAATCTTAGAAGTCTCGTAGTGAAAAATGACCTTTGCCAAAATTTCAAAAAATAGTAAGGGTCTGTGATCCCTCCCTGATGCGGACTTGTCGTAGAGGTGTGTTTGCACTTCCTTAATTTTCCTATTTTGGCCTAATATTTGACTCTTGGACCCATGTCCACTTATGAATAAAAACACCTATACTTAGCCATTTTTCAACTCTATATCAATCAAAAACCCTATCTAAAACCTCTCAACAATTTCATCAAAATTCCCATCCAAATTCTAGTGTCTCAAGCTTAATTCCAGATCTCAAAATTCCATTCAAGCTTGAAGTCTCATTCAAGTTTAGATCAAGAAAAACCCAAACTCAAGGTATGTGAGTTTCATCTAGTAGGTCCTTTCAACTATGGAGCCCAACTTTCCTATTTTATGATAATTGCATAATTTCAAGTGGTATTATCTACAAGTATATTCTATTATGGATTATGAGTATGCATTTAAGTTGGGTTTTTATGAAATATGGATTTATTATACATGACTATCTATTTCTAGCTTGTACTATGAATGGGCTTTGTCTATTGAGACTATGGATGTTCTGAGTCATGGAACTATGATCTATTATGAGATTTCATGATGAAGTTCAAGGTATTCTATATGAGGGTTTTACTATAGGTTGGTGGGGTTGATTTTTATTGAGTTTTTGTACATTATTACACACTTGAATTACATGATTTTGAATGAGTATTCTACACTCAACAAGTGTTTAATAAAGCATTTTGACAAGGATTATTAGAGTTATTGATGATCTATTGCATGATTTATGAATCAAGTGACTTCATGATGATTAAGGGCTTCCAAACATGTACTAAATTCATGTAAAGAACCTATGGCATTGCAAGTGAATTTTTGGGGTCCTATGTTTTCTGTGTTCTTGGGAAAATATGAAGTCCTTTCTTGATACTTGATTGTGATGGCTTGTTGACCTATTTTCATGACTCCTACCAAAAAAATTATGCCGTAAGGTATGAACATCTTATATGACCTACGTAAAAGGCTATGTCATAAGGTAGGATAACTCATGGCTCCTACCGAAAAAATTATATCATAAGGTAAAGATATCTTTATAATACCTACCAAAAAGGCCATTCTGTAAGGTATAATTTATGGCCTCTACCGAAAAGATTATATCGTGGTAAGGACACTTATAATACTACTGAAAAGGTTGTGCCATAAGGTAAAACAATTTACGGCTCTTTCCTAATAGATCATATTATAAAGTAGGAGACGTCTTATACTACCAATCAAAAAAACTATGTCGTAAGGTAAGGGTATTGGTAATGCTCTCCAAAAGGTTATACAATAAGGTGAGTGGGTGGCTATTTGGCCCATCTCATGCATGTTGTGTAAAGTTCAAGTATATATTCCATATTGAGTGTATGTTCCTTGATTATGATTAAGCATCTTGTTATTATGACATATGACTCTCGTTGTATTACATCCCACATACTTAGTACATTCAAACATACTAACACATACTCTATGCCTACATGATATTACCATGTAGGGAACAGAGCACCTTTTGATCATCATCTACTAAAACGTCCCAAAATACCCGAAAATATGCCTTAGAAATTTCTATAATTGTAATTTCAATATATCTTAAAATCCGTGCGTTATATCAAAAATTTGACTTCAGATTCGTGATTATGGGGAAAAATGTAGAAGATAGGTATAACCCTGAATTTAGAGCACCTGTAGGGAAAATTAGTTTTTCAAATTTGCGGATTCAAAAGACATTTCGTGCCTTGTCCACTATGCGGCAAGGGCGCGGATCAGTGTTATTTTGTGTCCCAAAATCCTGCTTCGGCTAAGGCTTTGGGTCATAGATCCATGCCCTTCTATGTATAAAAACACCTATACTTTGTCAATTTTCAACTCTATATCACTCAAGACACTCTCAAAACACTCTCTAACACTTAGCCAAATATCTCATCCAAAATCCAAGTGTCCCAATCTCATCCGGATCTTAAGAACTCTATTCAAAATTCAAGTCTCCTTCAAGACTACATCAAGAAAACCCAAGTTTGAGGTATGTGGTTTTCAACTATTGGGGTTCTTTCACCCATGGTGCCTAACCTTCCCTTTAATATAAATTGCATGTTTTTAAGTTTGATTATCTACGGGTATCTCTTATTATGAATTTGAATATAAACTATGTCGGGGTTTCATAAATTGTTGATTGTTTATGCATGTTTTGAGCTAATGAATCTATGATCTAATATGAGATATTATAAGGGGTTTTAAGGTATCTTGCATGAGCGTTTTACTATGTCTTGGGGGGTTGACTTACATTGAGTTCTCTCACATGATTTCACTCTTGAATTGCATGATTTTGAACTAGTATTACACACCCGCCAAGTGTTTGATAAAATATTTTGACTTGAATTTTTGGGTTATTGATGGTCTATGATACGGTTTACAAGATAAGTGACTCTATGATCATTAAGGGATTATATATCTGTATTGAATTTATGAAAAGTATCTATAGTGTTGCAACTTAACCACACTTTGTAGAGGGAGTGATATGCCTCAATCACTATGATGGGGGGTGCTATGCCCATCTATCATGTGAGATGTATATACCTTGACCACTTTGATGGGGGATACTATGCCCACATACCATATTGAGGGCTTTATACCTTAACTATTTTGATGGGAGGGGGGGTGCTATGCCCATCTACCATGTTAAGGGGTATATACCTTGACCACTTTGATGTGGGGTGCTATGCACATCTACCATGTTGAAGGGTAGATACCTCAATTACCTTCCAAGGGGGTGGTATGCCTTGGATTCCAAATAATAGCTTGCTTGGTCTATGATGATGGTCTCTTCCTACACATATAATGTATATTCTCAAGATATATGTTTCACAAGCATGTTTTACTTCAAACGTTGATCATGCATGCCATATTGTTATTATACTTGCCTATTGCTTATTATTATACATTTTGACTAAGTTAATTATGTCTTGTTGTATTGCATCTTATATACTTAGTACATTTAAACGTACTAACACATACTTTATGCCTACATGATGTTACAGCGTAGAAACCAGAGCACCTCATGATCATCATCCACGTGGCTAGCCTTGACATTTTTGAAGAAGAGCTTTCGTCAGTCCTCAAATTCAGGGACATTAGCTATCAACTTACTCTTGTCACTTGTTTTTCTCTATGTTGATCTTTGGTATTATGAGCATAAGTCCAGAAAGTGTTTTAGCCCCCACTTCTATGGTTAGAGGTGTTGTTAGAATAATTAATGGATCTATATTTTTAGCTTTGACTTTTCAAAATTTTATGCTATCCGAGACTTCCATTAGTCCTGATATCCCTTTTTATTATCAATTGTTGTTTAACTGCTTCCGCAAACATGGATATGTGTGTGATATACTAAAAGGCTTGTTTGGGATCCCTTCAGGTTTCCATTTTCCATGTCATGTCTCATCCCTAGGATTGGGTCATGACAAACTTGGTATTAAAGCACTAGGTTATCAATGGTCCTCAAAATCCAATACATCATGTCGATGAGAGTCTTGATCATGGTTGTAAAGTGCACCATAACTATGAGCAAGAGGCTATGAGGCATTTTAGGAAATGTTTCCTTTCTTCATGATCTATGTCATGCTATTCTAGATTATGATGATTCCAAGAGGAAAAAGAGCTCGTACACCTGAGGAATAACCCGCTCCTCCTGCTCCTCAAGATGGGGGAGTGACTCATGAATACTTTTGGAATGCTATTACCATGTTGCCTTATGTTATGTCAAAATAAATCAACCAAGGGGCCCAAGCTCCCCATGCTCCTACTCCGGCCTCTAGGGTAAGATATTTTATTGAAATGAATGCACCAGAGTTCTATTGGTCTAAAATGGATAAGGATCCTCAACATTTCATTGATAAGATATATAAAGTGTTGATATTTTAGGGTTACTTTAGAGAAAAATTCAGAATTGGTGGCCTACCAACTCAAAGGGGTGGCTTAAATTTGGTTCACCCAATGGAAGATGGAGAAGGGGAATTGTAATGTCATCCTATGGGAAGAGTTCAAGACAGCATTTCTCAACCAGTTTTTCCCATAGAGCTAATGGAAGCCAAAATGATGGAATATATGAACTATAAGTAAGGTTCTATGAGTGTGAGGGAGTATGCCCTTAGGTTCAACCAACTCTCCAAGTATGCCCATCAATTGGTTGTCGAGCCGAGCTCTATGATGAACAAATTTGTGTTAGGTGTGTCCAACTTGGTGAATGAGGAGTGTCATATCCCCATGCTCATAGGTGATATGGATTTGTCCTGCCTCATGACTTCTCTTGAACAATTGGAGGGGGAAAAGCTTAGAAAGAGAAGAAGTGGTGAGGCTAAGAGGTCCAGTTTTGAAGATAGATTCCAAAGTCCCAAGTGTGGCCTATTTCTTCAAGGCCAAGGCTGATGATGTTCATGCTCCAAAAAGAAAGAGATCGCTTCTAGCAGTTAACCTAACTAGATATTAGGGTTGAATCCACAGAGAATATGAGGCTTAAATTTGGAGATCTACTTTCAATCATTTCAAGCATCGATTGCTAAAATCTATAAATGAGGGGGGGAGGGGGTTTGTGATTTAAGAACAAAAATAAAAATAAACACTATGCTAACTATGTGGGAAGACACTTAAATTTGTGACAACTCCAAAATTGTGGTCCCCATTATTCATTGACTCAATTACCCCAAACAACGTAACTATAATTGGGAATTCTCATGAAGGACGGTAACTTAGGTTCTTCAATCCCTCTTGTGAAGGCGAAGGTTGAATTTCACCATGGTGTATGGTCGGTAACCATATGTATGCTAACTAACCATTAACCATTGTCCTAATCAACCTTTCCATGGTCAGGTTTGGTTGATTAGATGAGAACACATTAATTGAATCCTATCATCTACTTCCCTTTTCCTATTGGTCACTACCTTCGTCGGGATCATGATAGTAGGCAGGGTTTGGTGTTGGCAACCACCAAAAAACAATCAAAACAAAGGGAAATAAATAATATATGCAAAACCCTAATAAAAGAAATGCACCAAGTCCAGGTTATTTCAAGTCAACTACTCATTTGGTTCCCACGACCCCATATTGTAGGTGCTTAGCTACTCATGGCTAAGGCAAAATCAACCACAATGAATAAGTGAGACATAGTTAAGAGGTTACCCAAAACAATGAAAAGCAAGAATACCTTCAAATTGAAAACCATAATCTTGGATTAATTGCAAATGGTTACAATGTGGATTTCAATCCCCACAAAAGTGGGTCTTCAAATTGAAAGATAAAAATCTACTCTAAACCCTAAAAATGCTCCTAGAATATTCACAAGAAGCTTTGAATGTCAACTCTTCAAATAAACTCTAACATTATATATTTATACTAGTTACAAAAACACCCTAAAAATTAAATAGAAAAGACAGCTGGCAGCAGATACATCAAAAAAGTATGACTCATAGGGTGACCTATGAGCCGTAATGAGGGTCTTGTAGTCAACACTTGGAATTTTGAAATTAACTGCTATGACCCACAGTTATGTGTGGTTACTTAGGCTATGACTTATATGCTTCTCCCATAGTCTAGGCATTTAGCTATTGGTCCACACTTTTGGCTCTCTGTTTCTTGCTATGAACCCACCTATACGAGTCGTAGGGAAAACTATGACTCATAGAATGGCCTCGTAGGTCTAACCTCTGCCTAGAAGATTCTAGATTTTGCTCACTTTTTCTTACTATAAGAGCACCTTATGACTCGTAGCTTGGGCTATGAATCGTAGAATGGTTCGTGTGTCCTGCACTTCAGTGAAATCTGCAATTTTCTCCCAAAATCATGCTAACCTATCTTTTCTGTAATAACAACTGAAAAACACATAAAAACTATAAGAAGTCACATTAAGAACTCACAAAGTCCCTTATTTCAGGCACTGAATGTGCTGTATTTTGATAGCACATCAACACCATCAACTTAGAATTGTTGCTTATCCTCAAGTGATGACTCAATCTAAGTAGACAATGAGAAAAAAATAGTACCTACTCTAATAGCATTTATGTTATTTACTCTAATTCAGGTACCCAACTCTCACTTTTAAAATCGAATTGCAACGCTACTACGAAAACCAAAACATAAACATGTATCTGGCAATCCAACAATTATAAATGAAGGAGTATCAAAAATCCACAATCACTGAATTAGTCATATACCAATCATGTAATGCAAATGCCCTCACAGAAAAGAAGTCCCTCTTTCTCACTCAAAGTGCATTTAATATTGAAGGACTGTGCAAACACTCTCACTCTCACAAATGAAATTTATGCATAATGACTAACACCATATGCTTACCTCTATATTCAATTTTTGGACTGATGACAAAGTGGATCTAGATCACTTTAGGACTTAATGGGCTTGTAACATAGGCTTATGAGGCTTTGGTATGGCGTTGTAGGCAAGTAGTGAATAAAAGCTATCCTAGAACCATGTTTTTCACCATTCTTACCTCCATAACTCAACCATTTTCATTAAATCCATCCTTAGTCTTCCTTTTGAAGCTTTTCCTGAGTGTTTTCTTTCCTTTTTTTGGATGTGCCTCATTCTTAAAGTCATTGTTGCATTCTTCTTCAATCCAATGCAACTCCTCTTTTCTTTTCTTTTCTTTTGCCTGAATTTTCTTTTCTTTCTTTCTTTCCCAACTAGCTATCTCATTTTCATTACTTTACCAAAAATATGGGCCACCCTCAACTTAGGTTTTTAGCCTAAGGTGAAAAACATAATATCTATTCCCTAAACCACACCACTACTTGTAACCACCCTTAACTTAGGCTTTTTGCCTAAATTAAGGTTCACATATTCAAGGATAGACCATGGACAATATCAAAGTATTTCACAAAACAAAGCTAGGCTAGCTAGGTGTCAAAAAAAGAACAGGTACAAGAAAAGCTCAAACATTTGGAATAAGGGATATACTATCACATTTGGTAGGTCATTTCGGCAAAAATGAGCTCACTAAAAGAGCAAACGCCTAAGATCTTTTCCCAAATCAACCACATCTCCAGTCCAATTTTAGAGTAACAAGGCAAGTTCTGAGTCAATACACAATGCATGAATTCGACTCAGTAAGCTTATACTCTCATGGCATTGCATACACAATCAACATAGACTTACAGGTCATGCTTCAAATATCAACTTGCCTTCTCTTTGTCAGAACAAATATTGCTAGATAATCATATGCATGATTGCAATTATAACCGACAAACTTAAAAGTTTTGAGGGTACCAAATTTTCAAAACTTTTAGAAAATATGTAAAGAATATATATATGCCAAAAGATAATGACTACTACATATCTACAAATTAACCACACTACCTAAACATGCTAGTTCAACAGAAATTAAAAACATCCATATGGAAAAGAAAACACAATAATAAAACCTTGGGGTCAAAATTTAGGATAGTTATGAACTAAAGGCTGCTCAAACTTCACCCCCAATCTATAACTATCCACACCCCCTCCAAAGAAATGTTGTTTGTCCACAGTGTACAACACAAAATCAGAATAAGTACAAGGGGTCATACCTTGGGTTGCCTCCCAGGAAGCGATTGATTTAGTGTTGCAGCACGACTTAGACAAACTTGGCTACTCAGACTTCACCACTTTCTGATCAGTTGAAAACCAAGTGTCCTCCTCATAATATGACTCCTCATACATAAGCATACGTGAAGGCTAATGTTATGATCAGGGACACTCCGCCAATCTCTCTCTTTCTCTTTTTCTTTGAAAAACCTGGAAATAAACAAAAGAGATCAACAAAAATAATAGTGAAATACAAGTAAATATGGAAATTAATAATTGAATTAACCGATAGTGAAATCAAGTCAAGACCTAGCTGTATTCCCTGACAATGGCCCCATAATCTTTTACGATGTTCATCCTCCAATAAGAAAACGTTCACTGCCAGGATTAATATAACCAGAGGTTAGGGTTGAATCCATAAGGAATATGGGGCTTGACTATGGAGATCCACTATCAATTATTTCAAGCATCGATTGCTAAAATATCAAAATAAAGGGCGGGGATTTGTGATTTAAGAACAAAAATAAAAATAAACACTACACTAACTATAGAGAAGATACTCAAATTTGGGGAGAACTCAGGAATTATGGTCCCAATGATTTATTGACTCAATTACCCTAAACAACATAACTCTAATTGGGAATTCGGATATAGGATGGTAACTTAGTTCTTCCATCCCTCTTGTGAAGGTGAAGGTCGAATTTCACCATGGCACATGGTCAGTAACCATGGTGTGCCAACTAACCATTATGCATTGTCCCAATCAACCTCCCCTTGGTGAGGTTTAGTTGATTAGACGAGAACACATCAATAGAATCCTGCTATCTACTTCTCTTTTCGTATTTGTTACTACTTTGGTCGAGATTATAATAGTAGACAAGGTTTGGTATTGGCCACCACCAAACAACAATGAAACAAAGGGAAATAAACAATACATACAAAACCCTAATTAAAGAAATGCAAAAAGTCTAGGTTATTTCAAGTCAACTACTCATAGTTCCCACAACCCAAAGTTGTAGGCGCTTAGCTACTTATGGATAAGGTAAAATCAACAACAATGAATAAGAGAGACATAGTTGTGAGGTTACCCAAAATAATGAAATGCAAGAACACCTTCAAGTTGAAAATGACAAGCTTAGATTAATGACAAATGGGTACACTGTGGATTTTCAACCCTCCAAAAGTGGGTCTTCAAATTGAAAGATAAAAAACCTACTATAAACCCTAAAGATGATCCTAGAATATTTACAAGAAGCTGTGAATGTTGACTCTTCAAATAAACCCTAACATTTTCTATTTATACTAGTTACAAAAACACCCTAAAAATTAAATAGAAAAGATAGCTGGCAGCAAATATGTCGCACTGCTATGACTTGTAGGTTGACCTATAAGTCATAATGGTCCCAGAGTCAGCACTTGGCATTCTAGACTTGACTTCTATGACCTATTGTTATGAGTTGTTGCTTGGGCTATGACTCATATGCTCCTCTTGTAGTCTAGGCCTTCAATTCTTGGTCCACACTTTTGGCTCTTTGTTTCTTGCTATGAACCACCTATATGAGTCATAGGGAAACCTACAACTTATAGAATGACCTCATACGGCTGAACTCCACTTAGCAGATTCCTAATTTTGATCATTGTTTCTTGCTACGAGAGCACCATACGAGTCATAGCTTGGGCTATGACTTGTATAGCTCTATGTCCTGCACTTTAGCAAAATCTACAATTTTATCCTCGAATCATGCCAAGCTATCTTTTATGCAATAACAACACATAAAAGCACATAAAAACCATAAAAAGTCTCATCAAGAACTCGCAAAATCTCTTGTTTTAGGCACCGAATGTGCTATATTATGACAACATATTAAAGGGTCTTCCAATGCTACTAATAGAATATTTTCTAATGACAACCAAGGGTCCAAGGTGGTGGTGGCGTGGTGCCTAACCCTATGTGCCCAAGATATGGTAGAGGCTATAATGGCCCATGTTTCAAGGAAACTAATGCTTACTATGGTTGTGGTTAAATGGTCATAAGGCGATTGATTGTCCTCATAATCGAAGTTAGGGTAGAGATGGTCGTCCACAAGGCCAAAGTGCAAATGTGGGTCCAAAGGAGAGAGGAGGCCAAGAAGGGGGTGCCCTAAGGAAAAATTGATTTTATTCTCTTCAAGGGATACAAGGAGTGGATGAGATGCTCGATATTTTCACTAGTATGCTAAAGTTTTTTGATTTTGATGTGTACATTTTAATAGATTGGGTTTCCCTCTTTCTTTTATTACTCCTTTTGTTTCCAAAAAGCTGCATGTTAGTCCCTAATTTTTGTGTGAACCTTACGAAGTTTCTACCCCCATTGGTACATCCATTGTTGCTAGAAATGCCTATAGAAACTATCCAATTTTCATTTTGCATAAAATCTTGCTTTGTAATTTTGTTGAATTGGATATGGTGGATTTTGATGTAATTTTGGATGGATTGGTTTCACACATATTATGCTTCTATTGATTGTAGAACCTATAGGGTCAAATTCCAATTACCTAATGACCCATTCTTGAGTGGGAAAGTTGTGATGTGGTGGTGAAGGGTAGGTTTATTTCTTACATTAAGGCCCAAAAGTTGATTTCTAAGGGGTGTCTCTATCATCTTGTGAGGGTTAGGAATGTTGAGTCTAAAGTCCTCCCTATAGAGTCGGTCCCAATTGTTAATGAGTTCCTTAATATTTTCCTCGATGAGCTTCCTGGTGTTCCTCCCTAAAAGGAAATAGATTTTGGTATAAACCTCCTTCTCGATACTTAACCCATTTCAATTTCCCCTTACTACATGGCCCTGGCGGAGT
>JAOTQJ010101864.1:39888-61864 GCA_025642045.1 Solanum sejunctum
TGATCAACTTGAGCACCGATCCATACATGGTGATATCATGTAGGCAAGAGTATGCATTAGTGCTTTTGAATATACCAAGTATGTGGGGTACAATGCAACAATAGATAGACATCATACTCAGAGTGCATATATTAGACAATAGACATAGTATAACAATATGGCATGTATGATCAATGCATAAGTAAAACATGTTTTTAATAACTAATGCTCATATAAGATATCATATGTGTAGAAGAGACCAAACTACAATCCCAATTATCGTTGGGAGATGCCATTCACACTTGGACACCCTGGTTGCAAGGTATATACCCCTCACATGGTTGATACCATTCACACCTGGACATCCTGGTGATAAGGTACATACCCCTCACATGGTTGATGCCATTCACACCTGGACACCCTAGGCGCAAGGTACATACCCCTTACCTGGTTATCCGGGCTCCTATACCCCCTAAATCGGGCATGGTCTAATGCAACACATTATATAGAACATATCATAACAACATTCATATCATATCTCACATTTTGGACCTTCAATACCTCAAGAAACCATAACCAGACATTTTATCAAACACTTGGGAGAGGTGTAATGGGGGTAAAGGACTATGCAATTTAGAGATGAAATCATGTAGGAAAATTTGTAGTAAAACTATAAATCAACACCATGCAACACCCCAAGACATTCACATCAAAATCCCTCATCAAATCCAATATTAGATCAAAGATTTAGAGCTCAAAACATGCTAAAACAACTATACTTTCATGAACTAAAATCATTGTTCAGTAAATTTTTTAGTATACAAGACCCACATGTAAAATCAAATTTAAACCATGCAATAGTAGTAAAAAGGAGGCATAGGCATCATGGGTAAAAGGACCCAATAGTTCAACACCACATACCTTAGCTTTGGAGAAGTTCTTAGTAAAGGTTGACAATGGAGACTTGAAGCTTGAAGGAAATCCGTAAATCCGGATGAGGGTTTTGAGTCTTGAATCCTAGAGTGTAAATATGGTTAATTATTTTGGGGAGTATTGCAGAATGTGGAATGACATAAGGGTGAAATTTGACTAAGTATAGATCAAAACATGATTAGGGAAACTTGGGCCCAACACTTAGAGTATTTTTGGGCCAAGAATAGAACTGTCTGGCAAAACAAAAACACATCTTTGCATCGTGGAGAGTATGCGAAGATGGATTTGTACTAAAGTGTGCCTAAGGCGCATTGCAGAAGCATCGCGAATAGGTCATTGGAAATCATCACTTAAAAATTTATAATTGCTAATCGTTCACTCCTAAATCGGGGTTAGACCCTCTTCCACCTAATTTTGACCTCCGATCACGAATGTGAGTCATATTTTTGGAATAATGAAAGGATTTTTAGATATATAAAAATTAAAATTCTAAGCATTCTAAGTCACATCTTTGGGCACTTTTTGGGGTCGTTTCAATATCTCCTACTTGGGAACATTCATCCCCGAATGTAAAAGAGATGTATAAGACAAGAGTAATCATGAACAAATCAGTCCCAAGAAAAATACAACATAATATGTAAAAAACCATTTCCAAAATCTCAACATAATTATAAATTCATCATAAGTTTACCAACTTAAACATGAATGCATATGAATGACATAGAGAATAAAATATAAGACTTGATATCACATATAGGACTTAGTATTAGTACCTTAGGGTTGAGTGGAGTGTAAAATATAAGGATACCTCTTTTGCATTTCCGCCTTGGCCTCTCAAGTAGCACTTTCGACATGTTAGTAACTTTGAAGGACCTTAACGGATGCCACCTCTTTGTTCCTCAATCTCTTTACTGGCCAATCCATGATCTAGACTAGAACTTCCTCATAAGTTAATTTATCCTCAACAACACCCACAACATTAAGAGGCACAATGGAATTAGGATCACCAATACACTTCCTCAACATAGAAACATGGAATACCGGATGAACTAAATTCATTCACTAGGCAACTTCAACTCATAAGCTACCTTGCCAATCCTCTCTATCACCTCATAAGGACCAATAAACCTTGGACTAAACTTCCCCGTCTTACCAAAATAGACCACACCTTTCATTGGAGAAACTGTCAAATATACCCAACCACCCACTTGGAATTCTAGGTCTCTTCTTCTTATATCAACATAGAATTTTTGTCGACATTGGGCTTTCCTCAACCTTTCCCTAATCATCCTAATCTTATCAAGAGCATTCATATCTAGATCTGGCCCAAATAAAGCCACCTTTCAAACCTCAAAGTGACCCATAGGTGATCTACAATGTCTCCTATAAGGAGCCTAAAAAGGAGCCACATAAATGCTAATGTGATAGCTATTGTTGTACGCACACTCAATCAATGAAAGATGGTCATCCCAAATATCTTTAAGCTCAAATACACAAGCCCTAAGCATATCCTTAAGCTATTAAATTGTCCATTTGGCTTGGCCATCCATTTGATGGTGGAAGGTCGTACGTAAAGTAAACTTTGGTACCAAGACCCCTTTAAAAAGACCTCCAAAAGTGTGAAGTAAGTTGTGTACCCTGGTCCAATATGATGGGTAAAGTAACCCCATCTAACCTCGCTAACTCGTGGAGGTACAACCTAGCATACTCTTCAGCCACATATATAGTCTTAACCGGTAGAAAGTGAGCTGACTTTGTCATCCTAGCAACCACCACCCATATAGAATCAAAACCTTTCCTAGTCTTGGGCAACCCAACCACAAAATCCATTTTAATTACCTCCCATTTCCAAGTAGGAATCTCTTTGTCTTGGGTTAGGGCACTCGGCCTTTGATGTTTGGCCTTGACTTGTTGGAAACTATGGTAACTGGAAACAAATTTAGCAATGTCCCTCTTCATGCCTCCCCACCAATACACATCCCTCAAGTCTCTATATATTTTGGTAGAGTCGGGGTGGATAGAATAAGAGGAATTATAGGATTCATCAAGACTTCTCTCCCTCAAAGCATCAATACATGGCACACACAACCTACCTTAGTAGCTAAGGTCTCCATCTCCCCCTCGAGAGAAAACCTCTATTTTCCCTCTTTCACCAAGGCCTTCAATTCAAGCAAAGAGGAGTCCAGATCTTGTTTTACTATCACCTTATCAACCAAGGAGGATTTAGAACCATTAACAATAACTACACCATTACCCATATCTTCCAACCTAACGCCCAATCTAGCCAATCTATGCACCTCCCTAGCCATCTCCATATCACCACTATCCACATAAGCTAGGCTACCCATAGACACCCGACTCAAAGAATTTGCCACAACATTTGCCTTACCTCGATGATAATGTACACTCATATCATAATCTTTGAGAAGTTCTTGCCACTTTCTTTGTCTCAAATTGAGATCTTTTGTGTGAAGACATATTGAAGGCTCTTATGATCGGTGAAGACATCAACATGCACCCCATACAAATAATGGTGCCAAATCTTTAATGCAAACACCATGGAGGATAATTCAAGATCATGGGTAGGGTAGTTCCTTTGATGCACTTTGAGTTGCCTAGAAGCATAAGCTACAACCTTCCAATTTTGCAGTGCCACACAACCCAATCAAACTCTAGATGCATCACAATACACAACAAAACCCTCAAACCCATCCGATAGTGATAATATAGGAGCGGACATAAGTCTATCTATTAATGTTAAGAAGTTTTTCTCACATTCATTGGTCAACTCAAACTTGACCATCTTTTGTGTCAATTTTGTCATAGGAGGAGCAATAGAGGAGAACTAATTCACAAACCTTCTATAGTAACCTGTAAAACCCAAGAAACGCCTAATATCGATGGGGTCAATGGTCTAAGCCAATTCCTAATCACATCAGGCTTCTGAGGATCCACTTTAATGCCATCCTCTGACACCATATGACCCAAGAATACAACCTCCTTCACCCAAAATTCACACTTATCATATTTAGCGTAAAATCTCTCCTCTATCAATGTTTGCAACACAACCCTCAAATGGCCCATATGCTCCTCCCTACTATGTGAATAGATCAATATATCATCAATAAAGATCACAACAAAGGAATCAGGGTAGGTCATGAAGACCCCATTCATTAGGTCCATGAAGATGGCCTGTGCATTAGTCAACCCAAAGGACATCACCACAAATTCATAATGCCTATATCTAGTCTAGAAAACTATCTTATGAAGATAACACTCCCATACCCTCACTTGATGATACCCAGACCGAAGGTCAATCTTAGAGAAGAAGCTAGCCCCTTGATATTGGTTAAATAAACTATCAATCTTAGAAGGGGATATCTGTTCTTTATAGTGACCCTATTGAGTTGCTGGTAAACAATGCACATTCTATGTGACCCATCTTTCTTTTTTACAAACAACAATAGAGCACCCCAAGGTGATTGACTAGGTCTAATAAATCCCTTTTCTACCAAATCATTCAATTGCTCTTTCAACTCCTTCAACTCTGCCACAACCATACAATCGGGAGAATAGAGATAGGTTGAGTATCGAAAAGTAGATCTATGCCCAAGTTTATTTCTCTTTCAGGAGGGACACCGGGATGGTCATTTGGGAAGACATCAAGAAAATCATTTACAATGTGGACCGACTCAATGGAAGGCACCATGGACTCCACATCTTTAATCCTCACAAGATGATAAAAACATCCTCTAGAAATCAACTTACAGGCTTTAATCCATGAAATAAATCTATCATTGACCACCACATCTTGAATTTACCACTAAAGCAAGGGTTCATTTGAAAATTGGAACTTGACCCTATGGGTTCTACAATCAATAAAAGCATAGTATGTAAGCAACCAATCCATCCCAAGGATGACATTAAAGTCTACCATGTCTAATTAAACAAGATCACAAGGTAAAAACGTATTCAAAATGCAAATAAGATAACTCCCATAAAATTTTCTAGCAACGATAGAGGCACCAATAGGACTAGAGACTCCATACGGCTTATGAAACAACTGGGGAACTACATGGAACTATTTAGCAACAAGAGGATAACAAAGGAAAGAGTGGCACCCTAATTAATCAAAGCATACATATCAAAGTCAAAGATTTTCAACATACTGGTAACAACATTGGGGACCTAACCAACACCTTGCCTTCCATGTATAGCATAAAATAGATTATGCCTTGGGGCACCACCTTGATGACCGCCTCTCCCCATTAGGACTACATTAGCACCCTAGAGCTTGCCATGGTTTCTCAGATAATCTACCTTCTCGTTCTAAGCTCCCCACATTCATAGAAAAGCATTAGAACCCTTCAAACATAGGCTCCTATGATTCCTCCCACATTTAGGATACACTTCGTAAGGATCCATTCCACCCATACCTTGAGGCCTCAGGAAGTCATTGGTAAACTCCCTATTAGTAGCATGAGGAAGCCCTTGAGCTTGATGAAATCTAGCACCCTTTTGGAACCTACTCTCAAGACGGTCTATCTTGGCCTCATGGACCCTCCTATTTCTCAATTTATCCTCTTCTATTTGCACAACATAGGTCATCAACCGAGATAAATCCATATCACTAAAAAGCAAGGCTGACTGGCATTCTTCACATATAAAGACGGAAGCCCCCATAACAAACTTATTCATCCTTGACCTAAGATCGACCACCAAGTGAGGAGCATACCTTCAAAAGTTGATTAAATTTGAGGGTATACTCCTTCATACTCATAGCACCTTGCTTCAAGTTCATAAACTTAACCAACTTTGCTTCCCTGAGCTCAAGAGGGAAGAATCGATTGTAGAAAGCCAATCTGAATTCCTCCCAAAGCAGCACATAGCCATTACCCTTCTCACCCTTCCATTGATTAAACAAAATTTGGGGCACCTTTTTGATAGGATAATTTGAAGTCCACCAACTCTGCCTTCTCATTTGGCCCAACACCTACGATAGATAAGATTTTGTAGACCTCATCAATGAACTCTTGTGGGTCTTCATCCACCTTTGACCTATGGGAAAATAGAGGGTTCATCCTCATAAAGTCTCTTACCGTAGCTCCTGGGGTATTAGCTTGAGGGACATGGGCCAGTTGTTGGAAATGGTTGGCCACTACTTAGGCAAGCATAGTAAGAGCATCTCATAGCTCACCATTGTTAGGTTGCTCCTTGGTAGTTTGGGTCTATCTTCCTCTAGTGTTTAGCGTGATCAAGCATAGCAAAGAACAAACATTAGGGGGGAAAAACTCATACAACTCTATAGCATGACATAGAATATGAGAAAGGGAAACATTTCCTAAAACGCCTCACAGCCTCCTATTCATAGTCATGGCGCACTTCACAACCATGAATAAGACTCTCATCGACGCGGTGTGTTAGACTTTGAATATCTATCAACCTAGTGCTATGATACCATGTTTTTCACAACCCAAACTAGGGCGAATACATGACATGCTGAATGAGGAACACGAAGGAACCCCAATCAAGCCTCTTAACTTATCATTACACATCATTGGTAGCAGAAGCATGTAAAAGACCTCAAATAAGATTAAGGGGAAAAAAGGCTAAGGGATAGCTTGCAAAACAACATCAATAAGGGCCAAGGAGTCATATCTCATAACATAGATACATAACTTATCAAACAAACACCTCTAAGTAAATAGAGAGAGCGGGGGCCAAGACAAAGTAATTGGGCTGACCCTCATGGTCAAAACATAAGATAAGAAAGTGTCTACATATATATATTTTACCAATTATAGGCTAATGTCCCTGAAATAGAGGACTGGGTAACAAACTCAAAATAGAATCAACTAGCCATGTCGAGGAGGTAGATGATCAACTTGAGCACCGGTCACTACATGGTGACATCACGTAGGCAAGAGTATGCATTAGTACATTTGAATGTACTAAATATGTGGGGTACAATGTAATAATAGATAAACATCATACTCAAAATGCATACATTAGACAATGGGTATAGTATAACAATATGGCATGTGTGATCAATGCATAAGTAAAATGTGCTTTCAATAACTCATGCTCGTATAAGATATCATATGTGTAGAAGAGACCAAGCTAGAATCACAAATATGGTTAGGAGATGCCACTCACACATAGATACCCTGGTGGAAAGGTACATACCCCTCACATAGTATATGTCATTCACACTTGGACACCCTAGTGGCACGATACGTACCTCTCACATAGTTAATACCATTCACACCTGGACACCCTGATGGAAAGGTACATACCCCTCACATGGTTGATGCTATTTACACCTGGACACTCTATTGGTAAGGTACATACCCCTCATATGGTTGATGCCATTCACACCTGGACACCCAGGTGGAAAAGTATATACCCCTTACCTGGTTATCTAGGCTCCTATACCCCCGAACCAGGCACAGTCTAATGTAACAAACTATATAGAACATACATATATATATATATATCATGTACACATTATAATATTATTCATATCATATCTCGTGCTTTGGACCTTCAAATCCTCAAGAAACCATAATTGGACATTTTATCGAACACTTGATGGAGTACATAATGGAGGTAAAGGACCATGAAATTTAGATATGAAATCAAGTAGGAAAATCTATTGTAAAACCATCAATCAACACCTTGCAATACCCCCAAGACATTCACATCAAAACTCCTCATAAAATCCAACATTATATCCAAGATTTAGAGCTCAAAACATGCAAAAACAACTATACTTTCATAAACTAAAATCACTGTGATGTAAATTATTTAATATACAAGATCTCCACATGTAAAATCAACTTTAAATCATGCAATAGTAGTAAAAACGATACATAGGCACCATGGGTTAAAGAGCCCAATGGTTCAACACCACATACCTTAGCTTTGGAGAAGTTCTTGGTAAAGGTTGACAATGGAGACTTGAAGCTTGATGGAAATCCTTAAATTAGGATGAGGGTTTTGAGTCTTAAACCTTGGAGTGAAAATATGGCTAAGTGTTTTGGGGAATATTGGGTAATGTTTAGGATGATATAAGGGTGAAATTTGATAGGATGATATAAGGGTTAAATTTTACCAAGTATAGGTAAAAACACATTTGGGGAAACTTGGCCCTAAGACTTAGAGTATTTTTGGGCCGCAAAAGAAAACTGCCCGATTAAAGAAAAACACATCTACGCGTTGTGGAGTGGACGTGGAGAGGGATTTTACTAAAGCATACCCAAGGCGCATTGCGGAAGTATCATGAATAGTTTACTAGAAATCGTCACTTAAGAATTTATAATTGCTAATCTTTCTCTATTAAATTGGGGTTAGACCCTTTTTCACCTAATTTTGACCCCCTAGTCACGAATATGATGTCAAATTTTTGGAATACCAAATGGATTTTTAGATATATGGAAATTCAAATTCTGGGCATTCTGAAGCACGTTTTTGGGAACTTTTAGGGGTCGTTTCATATATTATACCTAAATACTTCAATTTGTTAATCCAGATGAGGCACTAAACTCTTATGAACACCTCAGGGAAATTAAATTTCCAAGAAACCTCCATTTCTAAACAAGGTTCAATCAAAGCTTCTACCAAGCTCTCAACACTCATGCGAGAGTAGACTATATCAATACTCAAAGAAGTCTCTATAGAAATGAGCAACTATGAGCTATTTATAGTCTTAGCTGGATTATTACAAAAATGACCCAAAAATGGCTGAAACAGATAAAAGGATGATTAAAATGATCATCATCTTCTTTATTCTGCGGATGGCCAAATTTGAACCTCATCGTCTATCTCGACAAATCCCAAAGCTTGAGTGTTCTAGAGCATTCCGCCGCTTAATATGCCATTGCCGAACTCAATCAATGAATCGCTAATTTATTTCTCTTTTTTTGAAATGGACAGTGTCTCCCCTGCTTTGCCTTTACCTTTCCAAGATATCTTCTATGCATAAAATCCCTTCATTGGCTCTAATACAAGATTAAGTACATCTAATTTCATGAATAGGTTTTGAACCCTTTGAAGGTCTCGAGCTTGGATCCTAGTGCATGGTCTTGATGCGATCTGGCTTGCATCATATCTTGACATTAGCCTTGGTATATAGTCTTTGCTTCTATTTGTATTTGTATTATTCGAGATACATATATTTTTTATGATCTGTTGTAACTTTGTACAGTTTACTTCCCAGGTTCTGGGATAGACAGTTACTGCTTTGTATTGTTATTGTTTAGCTATAGCCAAACATAGGTTGCTAGACTGGTTACTTTGGTTATTAGGTTGGCTTACCTGTAGGTAGGATATAATAGGCACCATCATGAGCTAATATGTTGGGTTATTACAAGTTGTTATCAGAGCATAGTTCATTGGTCTCATTTGTGTAGAGCTACCGTCTATAGAGATGATCAACCGATATGACTATAGAGATGATCAACAGAGTTTTAAAAATAATGAGAAGGGCATCAGGGATACAATTAAACGGGATAGGGCTAGTGGTAGAAGTAACACTTGAGATAGAGGCTGTAAGGGACACTTCTACATGACTCTATCTCGGTCAAAGGTCGATACCTTTGAAGAGACTATTGCATGTACTTTTATTTGAAGTAGCAGCTGCATTCATATTTATTTGATCCTAGTTACATGTACTCATATGTATCTATTTACTTTGCTTATCGTTTGGGTATGTGTGACTACCTGACCAATAGGTCTAGACGTCATAAGTTGAATGAGATACCCGAAGGTACTTCACCGAAGCTATCTTAACCATTCATAGGCATTTAATGAAAATAATTTGTGAAAACAAAGGGAAAGGGAATATGGGCCATTTTAGCAGTGAAGCAACATTAAAATACGTGAAAATAACTAACAATCATTTTTTCATAGTATACCAACTACAACATCGATGGATGAGACATGTAATAGTTGGTCTTGATGAAATAGAAAAGAATTCATAATAGTGCAACATAGAAAGAAAATGCCTCAAAAGGCTATAGATACATCAGCTTATAATAAAAGTAAGATACATGATAGAATAAAAGTAAAAGAGCCCCCCAACTAAGGACTCACCACAAATAACAAAGCTAGTCATAGATGCTGAATACTAGCCACGAGCTAGTGGCGGAGTGTATATCCTGATGTAGTTAATCATGTAGGCAAAATATGCGTTAGAATGTTGGAATACACTAAGTATTAGAGATGTAACACATACATAAAATTATAATGACATCATTCGTGAATGTAACATATAAATATGTAACAGAAAAAGATATATAGAGAGTTTAAGCACACACAAGGAATATGCCTCAATATGAACAAGAGTCTATGCATGAGAAATAACATGTAATGAAAACATATCATAGAATCATAAAGTTTTGGGGGTCAACCTTAATGGACATTAAAGACTATGTGAGCTAGTACTCTCACGCCCTAAGCCAAGGGCCTAATTGTGACATGACAAATGGGAACCCGAAAGGATCGCCAATAACCCTCTTAAGCATGCATAGCACATCTTTTGTTTTACAGAAGCTTAAAAGAGAAATAAACATATAACATATAATTTCTAAGGGAAATGACACTTTGGAATCATTTTATGAGGATGTTGTAGGGAAAAGGATAAGCATGAATCATATAGCAAATAAGTCTATGGAGCAGATGAGTATGACTCACGCTACTTGGGTATATAGGGAGTTGGTACTTCTCTCCTGTCAACATAACAACATTCACCATAAAAAAGGGAAAGGAACTAAAGGAAAACTCTAAAAAATACATAGACATAATCAGAGTCTAGCTCATAATATACAATCCATGTATCTAACAACACCACTAAATACGAAAAAAATGGGGAAAAAGACATAATGGGGCTCACCCTCAAAAGGTAGTATCCAAAAATAGACAAGACCTAAATGAGGCAAGAAAGTAAATGGATGTTGTCCCTTATCACATAAACATACATAAATAACTTGAGAATAACATGCAAGCGGAAGAGGTTCTAAAATAGGAATCATAGTACCCAAGCTTGATTAGAATGGAAGAGATAGGGTTATCGCTTTTTCATGTCCACTTTAACTTCCCTAGTAACACTTTTGACCTACTACTTCCTCCAAAGGGCTTTGACAGATACCACACTTCTATTCGTCAAACTTTTTACTTGTCAATTCAATATTTCCATAGAAAAACTTCTTCCTATGTCAAGTTTTCCTCCACAATACCTACAACTTCTAACGACACTATGAGTTTGGATACTCCGCGCTTCCTTAACATAAACAACATGGAATATGGGGTCAACCAACTCTATCACATCAGAAAACTCAAGTTCACAAGCTACCTTACCAACTATTTTCAATATTTTGTAAGGACCCATAACCCATGGGCTCAATTTACCCTTCTTGCCAAGACAAACAACACCCTTCATGGGTGAGACTTTTGATTACACCCAACTAATATGCCTCCTTCAAATCGCTATACATATTTTCATAATCGGGTGAATATAATAGGATTAATCTTGTTCCTTTTTCAAAATTAAATCATTCAAGACATTAACAATTGCCATACCTAACCTACTTTGTTGCCTAAGGACAACATCTCAATCCTTAGATGAAAACCTCTATCTTGCCATCCTTCATCTGCTTCTACTTTCTACCATATGCATTCACTTTCATAATGTTATTACCGGACTCCATTTATGGAACTTGATTTAGCCATATTACAAGCTTCTGTTTTTATGATCAACATCAATGCTTTTAACTCTAACAAACCAGGTCAAGGTCCTGCTCAGATATGACCTCTTCAATCAAATAAGGGTTGGAACAATCTAGAACCACCATCCCTCCATCTTTCGGCCTCATCTAACCTAGCTCCCAACCTTGCCAATTAATGAACTTCCTTTTTCTTTGGTATTCACTTTGACTCCCTTACTTTACTCCGCATGCCCAATAATTGCAACTTCTTTTAATCATAATCCATACTTATCAAACTTAGCGTATAACTTTCCTTCCTTCAATGTTTGCAACACTACCTTCAAAGGCTACACATACTCTTCTTCACTTTAGAAATAAATTAAACTGTCATCTATGAATACCACCACAAACATGCCAAGGTAGGGTTTGAAGACCCTATTTATGAGACCCATAAATATCATCGATGCATTATTTAAGACAAATGATATCACCATATCTTGTCAAAAAAAGACGTCCTTCTTTCTTACGTACAACACCGATGCACCCCATGGTGACCTGCTAGGCCATATAAAACGCTCAGAAATCAATTTTTAGACATTAAGTCAAGAGATGAACCTATACTTCACCACCAGATTATGACCTTCTAACCCAAGCATGAGCTCATTAGGAATTTGGTACTTATACGATTAATGGAATAATGATATGCATATAACTAACTCGTCCCAAGAATGATATAAAAATCTATAGGGTCATGCTCAACAAAATCACAAGGCAAGACTCTATGGAATATAGACACGAGATAACCCCTATAAACACTTCTAGTGATAGTGGACTCACCAATGAGGGTGGACAACTCAAAGGGTTCACATAATAATTCATGAAATACATGAAGCTTACTAGCAACAATTAGCATAATAAAAGAGAAAATGGCCTATCAATCGAAATAAAGATAGACGTTGTAACCATAAAACCTTTAACTTACTGAGTGAAGCACCATACTAAGTCTAGTGACGCTTAGAGGGGTATGGTTGAGATTGTCAATGACCATCCGTATAATTATTAGTGATGTACAGGCATTGTCCTAATTTATTATCCTTTGCATCACGCCTAAAACATGCACTCAAACTGGCCAAACAATCTTCGTAATAGTACCTTACACACTTGTGGGATGTAGGAGATGCTTGGTCACCAGCACCTTTGCCTTGATACAAGGGAATAACAGCACCACCATTCTTGGCACCACATTGTGTCTTGTGAGTTTTGTGAGTACCATGTCTTAGAGGATGATCGTTGTTAACTTTCCTTTGAGCATATGGACATTTAACAATCTAATGACCCATATTGGTAAACCAAAAGCATGCACCTATGTTTCCCAAACATGTGCCGCATGATTCCTTCCACATTTTTGGCACCTAGGAGGATTTGGTGCACCATTACCATTAGGCTTAGCAATGGGAGTCTATTTTCAAATCGAGCTCTTCTTTTCCATTTTGTGGAGGCCATAGGACAATTTCTCATATTATACTTGATACCGCCATACTTGAAAACCTTAATTGCTATCCAAACACTTTTCTTGATGCTTCTTTCCATACCCTTGACAAATGGCAAAAAGGGAGCCTTTTCTTTTTGTACTTGGGCACCTCTAGACTTGTAGAAGATAAAGCACCATCAGGTCAGGACATTGTAGCATTCCTCTACCTCCTCTTATCATTTAAAAACATAGGGGCACCTGCTAGTTGTTAAAGTTGAGCATTTACAACTTTAGGCAATAGCCATAGGGCGTTTCGAATCTCCGTATTTGATATGTCATTGTTTGGGAGTTAACCCTAAAGTGAAGTATGGTTACCATCTTATCCAGCATTCTGAATAGCTTTAGTCATATTCTAAAATATAGCAGTTAGGAATCAAAAATGAACCTTAGAGGATTTAGGTCTACCGCATGACATAGATAATGAAGAAGTGATTTGTTTCCTAAAATGCCTCGTAGCTTCCTACTCATGTTGTGGCGCACTTTAGAACCATGAACAAGACTCTACTAGATACAGTGAGATGGATTTTCGAGGATTAATTACAAATTTATTACTCTGATACCAAGCTTTATCATACCCCAAGCAAAGGGCCTAATTGTGATACAGCGAATGGGAACTCTAAGGGATACCAAACAAGCCTATTAAGCATGCATAGCACATATTTGGTTTCGTGGAAGCATAAAAGAGCAATACACATATAGCACATAATTCTTTAGGGAAATAGGGCTTTGGACTCCAGCTATGGAGATGTTGCAGGGAAGAGAATAAGCAAGAACCATATAGAAAATAAGTCTAAGGGGTGGGTAAGTATGACTCACGCTATGGGGGCATTTAGGGACTTAGAACTTCCATCCTGTCAACATAACAACATTCAACACAAAAAGGGTGCAAGGTACTAAGGGAAAACTACAAAAATATATAGATATAATAAGAGTCGAGCTCATAGCATGCAATCCATGTGGCCAATAACATCTCTAAATACGAATGGAACAGAGGCCAAGATATCTCTTAGGCTCACCCTCAAAAGGTAGTATCCAAAAATAGACAAGATCAAAATAAGGTTTGAAAGTAAATGGGTGTTGTCCCTAATCATGCAGGACTCAGCAATGACCAGTCTTCACCAAACTGATTAATTACATAGAGAAGAAGGATAGAAAGGAGAACCATTTCCTATATGGTTATATCATGCAGACAAAAAGTATACGTTAGTATGTTTGATGTACTAAGTATGAGGGGTGCAAATGCATCAAAGAACATAAGCCATAATTAAACAATTTGCATAATCATAATCAATGGATATAAGATCAATATGAAATAAATGCTCAATGCCTTAGTCAAAACATGCACGAGGATTGCCAAATCACAAAACATATCATAGATAGATGGGAAAGGACCATAGCTAACAAATAAGACCAAGCGAGCTACTACTTAGTATCCCGATATTCACTCCATACCAAAATAAGGAGCGGTCTACTTTGCAAGCTGCACCATCCACTCACCTTATAATAGAACCTTTTTGGAGAGTATTACGAATATCCTTATCTAACAACATGGCCTTTTATATAGGTTAAAATAAGGTGTCCTTATCTTACAATACAATTTTTTCAGGAGGAGCTAAGAGATGTTCTTACCTTACAATACAACTTTTTTGATAGGAGTTAAGAGATGTCCTTACCTTATGATACAATCATTTTGGTAGGAGTTAAGAGATGTCCTTATCTTATGATAAAATCTTTTTGGTAGGAGTTAAGAGATGCCCTTACCTAACGATACAATCTTTTTGGTAGGAGTTACAAAATGTCCTATGGTGGTACATAGTTAAGGGACAACGACTACCAACAAAAGTCCTCTAAGTTTTAGGTTAACAATCCCAAGGAATACTCAATTTATATGCATATCTATATTATACAAAGCTTCGTAATTCATGGTAGTATCAAAAGAGTCACTCATCTAACCATTACATTACAATATTAAAGAAAAGAGCTTCATATTATTTTGAGCATCCAAAACATTATCATGAGTCATAGAATGCATGTTAGCCCTTCAACATATACAATATTTATAATTAACATGTTTGTAATAAGACTTTCATGAACATTGGATCTAGTCAAACACTTTAGTCAAAATGTGGTTGGTAATATACATATAAGCTTGAAGTCATGCAATTCAAGAATATAGAACATAAGAGGAGTAAAATCAATTTATTTTAAAGTCATTCAAATCAATCAACCATCATTGAAGTAAAACCCTCTTTTCGGGTATCTTGAAATCTAACTAAAATCCACAAGTTCTTTCATAGTTTTTCACAATTTTTTATAGCATCATAGAGTACGTAACTTTAATATCATAAAATTCAACACAAAGTCAAAACCCCATGGTATTTAAGCATAATAAAATCATTACTTGAAGTGTTCAAATAAAATCATGTGTACAACGTGTAATAAAAATTACCCATAAAGTATCAACCTTCAAATCATGAAATTTGATAACAACAAAAGGTTTGGCTTCATAAGTGGAAGGATCCCCAAGGATGAAGCCCATATGCCTTGTCAACTTAATAGAGAGAAAAATCTAATTGCGAGATGAAGAAATAAAAGCCCTAGTTTGTTTCCATCTCTTGAAAGCTTGAAGGACTTGGGAGTTTTGAGATGATTTTTAGTACTTGGGATATTTTGAGTGAATAGGAATGGGGTGGATTATGGTTGAGAATGGCTGATATGGGGTGTAATAGAGGCCAAACAATGTTGCATTAATCTTAGGATGAGAGGAAATGACAAATATACCCTTTCTAAAGCTAGTCAGACAGTTTCCATGAAAGCCCATTTATGGGTTGTCAGTCATTCCACATCCCGTAAAGTGGTTCGTACAAATAGAAAGTCTGACAGTGCTTCACTAAAATTGTCATAACATTTTGGTCCAAACTCCAAATGAGGTGAAACCTGTTATATTGAAAAGATAATTCAAATAACTTTTATTCGTTGGGTAGACTAACATATAATTCATTGTGTGCTAGGATACATGCTTATTTAAACACATATATGAACTCGTGCAAGAACTTAAGCAATTGGATCATTTGCACTAGACTTGATAAGAGAGGGGTTTGGAATTGAATGAGGTGTCAGGGAGTGGCTAGATGAGGCTATTTAAGGGAATAGGAAAGGTTGGAGCTTCCCATATAAAAATCACTGGAGAGTACCATGAGATCCCATTTAAGCGTTGTGGTCCATTGTACAGTTCATGGATAGGGGTTTCATCTGACTACCTCTTAGACTTTGGAAGACCTTTTTGTGATTCACATTCCACAACATAGTCTACGACTCATAAAAGTTTTTACGAGCCACTTGATGAGTCATAGATTAAATCTCTGAAAGATCTCAAATTTCACCAAATTCGCCCAGATTCCACAAACCATCATATGGGTCGTATCGACTTATGTTTCATAAAATCCCCTCATAGAAGTTGGCAATTCCAAAAAATTCCAAATCTCATTTTCTTGTATTTTTCCTACTCCTCATACTTAGGGTCCTACAACTATGTGGAATCCAACATAACCCCCTACATTGGCACGGGGAGACTACTTGCTCAGTGGAACTCTATAAACTTTGCATGCATCATATTAACATAAATGGCCTACGCGGATACACTAGCAAAGCCTACAAGAGCTCCTATAGTGGAACATAGTTAGGGACATTGATATAACATTAATAGGTCATGCCTCAACTAACGAGATTAAACCTAACCTCAAATCCACTTGGTGCTAAGTCATCCTATAGAATTCTTTAAAATACAACATAGAATCAGAAGTAGTGATCATAGGAGTAGCTCAAACATTAGAAACCACCAAGTGAGAATTTTCCTTTCATCTTTGGTACCTTTCTAAAACATCTTTTATGGAAATTTACAACATGCTTATATCTTTGGCATATCATTACTTAAAACATCACTTTACTGCCCTAACCATCATTATATAAATCATAAAGCATTACTTGAAGATGTGGTGGGCTAGGATTTTTAAATGGAACAACCATAAATCGCATAAGTCATAAGGAAATTTCTATTTTTAAGGACCATCCAAAATGCCCAACCTTTATCGACATCGAGACCCATTGTTGAGTCATCATCAATAGATGAAATATGTATATATACTTAGTAAAATAGCTGTACGATATCAAAAATAGCATTTAATAACATAAATATCATAAAATCATTATAAGCATACACATTATTTAATGAAACATAAAAAAAAGGTAAAGTACCTTAAAAGGAACTTTATGGGTGGAAGGGTACCCCATAAATCAATTTACATACTTTGGGGAATCTTGGGGAAAAAACTTGAAGCTTTGAGGAAGATGCCTTGGAACCCTAGCCTTTGCCCTAGGTTGTCCTTGAGACTATCTACCTTAGAAGATTTTAAGAATTGAGAGAATGAAGGTAATAGTATGGTCTTAAGGCTTTAAGGCAGATTTAGGTCTCTTTTCATTCCAAAAATGATGTAGTGTAGGAATAGGTTTGAAGAAAATGAAAAAGCTACCCCTAATTAAAACTACTATATTTGACCTACTAATCCTTGCTTATGGGTCATAAGTCAAACCACTGACTTAGGTCCCTTCGTTTGGTAACATATCTGCAATTCCTGAAAACGTACTTTGTTGGACCCAAAACCTTGAACATTTGTTAAGGGTCGTGTAATCATCTTTAGGTAATGGTTAAACTCACGAAGTCCTTCCATATATAGCTATTTTTCTTACTCTTTTTGTTCTTATTCCATGGATCAGCCTCTGGACAGTGTCCTATTTCATGGGCTATGTGGTAACATGTAGATAATCTTCCAGCATACTCCGAATCTCCTTCATGTCTGATAGTCTCACTCCTGACCCTACTACAAACTGTAATGCATCCTACAGGCCATCACTTGGATTGCTGGCTACCCCACACTAGGAATCTTTTCCCCTTCCTAATGTCTCATGTTTAAGGGCCAATCTGATGGGCTGTAAGTGCATCTATTGGCTATAAGTTTCCCTCGTGAACTAGGCTTCAAATCATTTTTTAGGCTAACATTTTTGAACTCAAGGCTCCTAAACTAGAGTCATTCTAATATCTCTCCCTTGGGAACATTCGTCCCCGAATGTGCTTAAAAGTAGGCTTTAAAGAGTAAACTAGCAGCTAACAACCCAGCATGCATACAAAATGGCAAGTTAAACAATCATTTCTCAAAAGTTTTGGATTTCATACTTAGAACATGTCTCAAAATAGCCTATAACTATCAAATAAAATCATACATCATGAAAAACTAAAATGCATGGAATTGGAGGTTCTAGGAAGACTTTCTTAATACCTTAGGCTTAAGTAGAGTGGAGTAGATGCGAATAACGCTTCATCATATCCAATTCCACTTCCTATAGAACACCCTCAACTTGTTGGTTTCTCCAAAGCACTTTTACGGATGGAACTTCCTTGTACCTTAGCTTTTTCACTTACCAGTCTAGGATTTCAACTGGTACCTCTTTATAACTCAAAACCTTTTCAATATAGACTTATGGAGGATTGAATTAATCAAGTGTAATTGATTGGGTAGATCCAAATCATATCCCTCCTTCCCCACTCTTCTCACCGCCTTATAGGATCCCACATATGAAGGGCTCAAGTTTCCATTCTTACGGAACCAAATAACACCTTTCATCATGTACATCTTCAAGTATACTCAATCACCAACTTGGAACTTAAATTCCTTTCTTCTCATCTTAGAGTAGGAATTTTTGGGCTTTGACCAGTTAGCAATTTTTCCCTTATGCTTTTAATTTTGTCCATAAGATTCATCACCAAGTCCAGTCTATTTGTGCCACCTTACTGACTTTGAACCACCCAATGAAAGATTTACACCATCTACCGTACAACGCATCAAATGTTTGTAGCCAAATACTTGCATGAAAACTATTGTTGTATGCAAATTCTATAAGTGGAAAATATTCATCCTAACTCCCCTTAAACTCTAACATGCAAACTCTGACAATGTTTTCCAATGTCTGAATAGTCCTTTTGGCATGCCCATCAATTTGGGAATGAAAAGTTGTACTCAACGACCCCTAGTGATAAGTCCTCTTGGAAAAGACTTTCAAAAGTGAGAAGTGAATTGAACTCTATGATTCGATATTGTGAGAAATAGAATTCCATGCAACCTCAGCAACACTCATATATACAAGCGCGCATAGTCCTTGGCATTGAATGTAGTCTTGATCGATAATAAATTAGCTAACTTTGTCATGCAATCAACTATCACCCATATAGAGTCAAAATCCATTTTGGTTTTGCGCAACCCAATTATGAAGTCCATGTTGAACTTTTCCCACTTCCAAGAATGAATTATCAATGTATTGTGCTAGGCTATCCAACCTTTGGCATTCAACCTTGACCTATTTGCAATTTTCACACTTAGACATAAATTGCGGAGTGCCTTTGTTCATTCCATTCCACCGACAAATCTCCCTCAAGTCTCTATACATCTTTGTAATGCTGGGATGAATGAAGTATGAAGAATCATGGGCTTCCTATATGATCAACATTTTCAACTCACTATCATTATGCATGTACAACCTCCCTTGATGTCAAAATACCCCATCTCTCCATTGTGAGAATACTTCTATATTTTAATCTTTTACTAAGATTTTCAACCCAATCAAGGTGGGATCAAGGTCTTCCATAGTCTTAACCTCATAAACTAAAGAAGTTGTGGACTCATGAAGAACCAATTTTAAATTTCCCTCCTAGTTTATCCTTCTACTCATGCACTTTCAACAACCTTGAAGTTTAGGCAATCACTTTAACATTTTGCATAAGCACTACATAAGCCAATCCTCAATGCATAACAATACACAACAGCCCATCATTCCTTTCTAGTGATGTTAATATTGGGGTTGAGGTCAATCAATCCTTTAAACTTTGGAAATTCTTCTCACATTCATCAGTCCACACAAACATAGCTTACTTTTGGGTCAACCTAGTAAGTGGAGATGAAATAGTGTATAAGTCTTGCACAAACCTTTTATAGTAACCTACTAGGCCCAAGAAACTCCTTATGACATTAGGAGCAAACGATCTTGGCCAATTTCTCACTACTTCAGTCTTGTCCGGACCATACTTCATGCCTTTACTAGATATCACATGCCCAAGGAAGGAATCCTTACCTAGCAAAAACTTGAATTTGTGAAACTTTGCATAAAACTTCTTCTCCCCTAGGGTTTGCAATACTACCCTTAGGTGTTCCTTATGCTCTTGCTCACCTTAGGAGTAGATAAGGGTATCATTAATAAACACCAGGAAAAACATGTCGAGGTAGGGATTGAACACCTTATTCATGAGGCCTATAAATATCACTGGTGCATTGGTGAGGCCAAATGACATCAGCACAAACTTGAAGTAACCATACATCAAACTATCATCTTAGGAATGTAACTTTCTCTCACTCTCAATTGGTGATAATCTAATCTCAAGTCAACTTTAAAGAAATGAGTAAACCCTTGCAATTGATCAAATAAATTGACTATTCTCGAAAGGGAATACTTGTTATTGGTTGTGACTTTATTGAGTTTCCTATAGTCAATAGACATAAGGAGCCATCGTTTCTTCTTCCTTACAAATAAAATTACGGCACTATATGGAGACCGGCTAGGTCTAATGAAATCCTTCTCCAACAAATCCTTGAATTGGTCTTTTAAGTCATTCAACTCTACAGGAACCATTCTGTAAGGATGGGTTGAGATAGGCTGAGTATCAGGTACGAGGTCTATACCATAATCCATTTTCCTTATGGGAGGAACACCCAATAACTCATGTAGAAAGACATCAGGAAACTCATTTACAATATGGACCAACTCAAGAGAAGGAACTTTGGAGGAGATATCCTTGACCTTTAGTAAATAGTAGATGCACCCCTTGGAGATCATCATGCAAGCCTTTATCAACGAAATGAATCGACCCCTACATGAAACGTTATTACCCTCCTATTCAAGAATAGGCTCATTAAGGAATTGAAATTTGACCTTATAGGTCTGACAATCAATGGAAGCATAGGAAGCATGTAACCTATCCATCCAAAGAATCATATCAAAGTCTACCACGGAAAGCTAAACTAAGTCACATTAAATCACTTTATTCTAGATGAAAATGGGATAACTTTTATTGACTCTTCGGGCTATGATGGACTCACCTATGAAGTTACTCACCTCATAGGGCTTATAGAGGACTTAATGACATGCATGAAACTTATAAGCAAGTAATGGGGTTAGAAAAGTAAGTATGCATCAAAATAAAAAAAATCATAATATACCTGTGACCACGTCCAGAGGTTCTTCGACCTCGTGGTGACTATGAAGAGCATAGAATTAGGTGGTCCTTTGGGAGCTGTGGACTTGACCCCTTTTGCCTTTAGTCCTTGTGCCTCTTCTCCTACAATCCTTAGTATGGTGGTCGTGCTTCCCATTAGTAAAGAAACCATTAGACTGGGCTAGACATTATCCTTTTCGGGACCTCCTGCACTTAGCGTGATTTACACTCTAGGGCTTGGGAGTTATCCCTTTGTCTTTTTAGGGGGGAGGAGCATTGGTGGATCCTTGGTCACTTTACTTTTGGACACCTTAAGATTTTTGACTATCGCCCATTTTGTGAGAGTAACTCCCCTCTTCAACTTAAGCCCTCTTGGACTCCCTTGCCCTTTCCTGAAGCTTTTCCTCATCAAATTACTCTATGTACGTCATCAAGAAGAAAATTTCCATCTCCTTGACTAAACTGACCATATTGCTTTCCTTGGAGACTAATCCAGAGATGCTGAAAATAAAC
>JAOTQJ010101864.1:61964-94301 GCA_025642045.1 Solanum sejunctum
AGAAAATTTCCATCTCCTTGACTAAACTGACCATATTGCTTTCCTTGGAGACTAATCCAGAGATGCTGAAAATAAACTTAATCAATTGTGTCATCGGATCTGCAACAATAAAGGGAGTATACTTTGACAATTGCATAATTTGAGTGCATACTCTATCACACTCATGGTCCCTTGCTTCGAGTTGATAAACTCTTGAACCTTCGCCTCCCTAAGCTCAACTAGGAAGAATCGATCCAAGAAAGCACATTTAAATTACTCAAAATTGATAGGACTTGCTACTTGGCCCAGCTTATTTGCCCACTATTCATACCAAATTTTGTTGACTCTTTTGAGTTAGTTGGCCACTGAATTGGCTTTTTCTTCCAATGGAATGCCCATCAATGCAACTACTTGGTAAGCCTTCTCAATGAAGTCAATAGGGTCCTCATCCGTCTTTGACATATGAAATTCTAGTGCGTTCATCCACATGAAGTCACGTACTCTGGCAATTGGTGTAGGCACTTTGGGAGGTAGAGCTGTCTCCCGATTGTCTTGATTGTCCAATGCTTGGCAAATAACGTGAATGTGGCTTGACACTCCACATGAGATACTCTATCTTTCTGGGGTGTGAAGGAACTTATTGTTCTAAAGTGCCTCATTGACTGGAGGTTTGATCTAGAAATAGGCAAAAGTACATCATTAGTTAGTGAAAAACCTTATTCAACTCTAAGGCACGACATGAATAATAAAGAAGGGAAGACTTTCCTAAATTGTCTCAAAGCCTCTCACTCAAGATAGTAGCATGCTTCATAACCTTGAATGAGACTCTATGTTACAAGGTATGCATGGAAATCCAAGGAACATTTTAAAACCTGATGCTCTAATACCAAGTTTATAATTCTAAGGGCCTAGTCATCACACAATCTATGGGATACCCGAACGCACCTCACCCAAGCTATCTTAAGCATTCATAGGCACTTAATGAAAATAATTTGCAGAAAAGTAAGGGAAAAGGACTATGATCTATTTAAGCAATGAAACAAACATTAAAGAATTAGAAATAACTAATAATCATTTTTTCCATAAGCTTACAAACCACTACATTGATGGATTGGACCGGTAGTGGTCGGTCTCCATCAAATTGAAAGAAATCCATAATAGTGCAACATAGAAAGTAAATGCCTCAAAAGGTTACAAATACATCATTTCAAAATAAAACTAACAGACATGATAGAACAAAAAAGCATAAGAGTCCCGAACTAAGGGCTCAACACAAATAACAAAGCTAGTCTTAGACACTGAACACTAACCACAAGCTGATAAAGGAGTGTCTGTCCCTATATAGTAAAATAACGCATGCAAGATATGCATTAGTATGCTGGAATGTACTGAGTATGTGAGATGCACTGCATGCATAAAATTGTAATGCCATTATTCATAAATATAACATATAAATTTGTAAGAGATCAAAGAAACATAATGAGTGCTTTAGCATACACAAGAAAGATAGCTTAATATGAATAAGAGTCTACGCATGACAAATAACTTGTAATGAAAACATATCATAGAATCTTAAATTTGTGGTAGTAGACCTTAACAAAAATTTAATATTATGTGAGCTACTATATGGAGTCTAACATAACCCCCTACGTTGGCATGGGGAGACCACTTGCCGGGTTGAACTCCATCAAATTTGCTTGCCTCATGTTAGTATAAATGGCCTACGTGGATCCACTAGCCTAGCCTACATGGGCTCTTGTATTGGTACATAGTTTGGGACAATAAGATTTAACTTTAATGGGTCATGTCTCAACTAATAGGTTGAAACCCAACATCAACTTCACTTGGCGCTAAGTCATCCAACAGAATTCTTTAAAAATATAACTTAGAATTATAAGTAGAGGTCATAGGAGTAGCTCAAACATAAGGAACCGCCAAGTGAGAATTGTCCTTTCCACTAGGCATCTTTTAGGGAAATTGAAAGCATGCTTATATACTTGACAAATAATTGTTTACAACTTAACTTTAATGCCCTAATCATCATCATATATCATAAAGGTTTACTTGAAACTTTGTGGCCTAGGCTTTTCAAATGGAACAATCATAAATCACATAAGTCATAATGAAATTTCTCATTTTAAGGACCATAAAAAATGACTAACCTTTATCGACATTGCGACCCATCATAGAGTCATCATCAATAGATTTTACATGCATATATACTTCGTAAAATAGTTGTGATATCAAAAATAGCATTTAATAGCATAAATATCATGAAATCATCATAAGAATACACATTAATTGAAGGATCTTAAAGAAAAGGTAAAATACTTAAAAAGGAATTTTATGTGGGGGGGGGGGGGAACATACCCACAAATCAATTCACATACCTTGGGAAGCTTGGGGGAAATGATCTTAAACCTTTGAAGAGGAAACCTCAGAACCCTAGAATTTGCCCTAGCTTGTCCTTGAGAGCTTTTGCCTTAGAAGATTTTAAGAATTGAGAAAATGAATGAAAGAAAAGGGTCTTAGGCATTTAAGGTAGATTTAGGTCCTTTTTTTGTTCCCAAAATGGAGTAGTTTAGGAATGGGATTGACGGTAATGACAAAACTACCCCATATTAAAATTGCCAGATTCACCTACAAAAGCCCACTTATGGAAAACCATGGTTCATCGATTCCTTTCATCTTGTAACACATCAAAAATTCCTGAAAAGCAACTTTGCTGGACCCAAAACCACAAACATTTGTTACAAGCTGTGTAATTATCCATAGGTTGTGGTTGAGTCCTTCCACACTGAAGCATTTTCTTACTTTTCAGTGTCTTCTTCCATAAACCATCCTATAGTATGTATCCTGCTTCATGGGTCATCTTGTAACACATAGGTCACCTTCCAACAAACTCAAAATTTCCTTCATGTCAGATAGTCTCACTCATGACACTGCCTATGGACTATAATGTATCCTACGGTCCGTCAGTTTGGCCATGTGTTACCCCATACTTGGAAACTCTTCCCCTTTCTAAAGTCATATGTTTAAGGATCAACGCTATAGGTCATAAGTGCACCTATGGGCCATAAGTCTGCCCTCATGAACCAAACTTTAGGTCAGGCCAACGTTTCAGCACTCAAGGCTCTTAAACTGAGGGTCGTTACAATATCTCCCCCTTGGGAACATTCCTCCATGTTTGTACTTAAAGGCAGACTCTAAGGAGAAAATTAGCAACTAACAACTCAGTATGTATGAAAAAAGAAAAGTTAAACATCTTTTCTCAAAAATTTCGGATTTCATACTAAAAACATGTCTCAAAATAGTCCATAAACATCAAATTAAATACATACATCATGAAAAACTAAAATGCATGGAGTTGGAGGTTTTATAAAGAATTTCTTAATACCATAGGCTTGGTTAGAGTAGAATAGATGTGGATAACGCTTTATCATATATGCTTCTGCCTTCCTTGTAGGACCCTTGACTTATTGGTTTCTATAAAGCACTTTGACAGATTCAACTTCCTTATTCCTTAAGTTTTTCACTTTCCTATCTAGTATTTTAACCGATACCTTCTGATAACTCAAATCCTCTTCAATGATACATCATACAAAGGAATTGTAGAACTTCGGTCACCTATGAATTTCCTCAACATCGACGCATGGAAGATCTGATGAATTAAATGTAACTCGTTGGGTAGATCCAACCGATATACCACCATCCCCATTCTTCACAACCCTATAGATTCCAACATACCTAGGGCTCAACCTTTCCTTCTTACTGAATTGGATAACACCTTAAATCGGAGACACCTTTAGTAGTCCTAATAACCAACATAGAACTTAAGTTTCGTTCTTCACACATTGGAGTAGGACTCCTTTTAGCTTTGGGCTGTTTGTAATTTTTGCCTTATGCTTTTAATTTTCTCCATAGTATTCCACACCATGTATAGTACTATTAATTCTGTCTCACAAACTTTGAACCACCCAATGGGGAAATCTACACTGTATACCATACAACGCCTCAAATGGTGCCATCCCAATACATGCGTGAAAATTATGATTTTATGTAAACTCAATAAGTGGCAAATGTTCATCCTAGGTCCCTTTAAACTACAACATGCAAGCGCTCAACATGTCTTTCAATATCTGAGTAGTCCTTTCAGTTTGCCCATCTGATTAGGGATGAAAAGTAGTACTCAACTTTACCTTAGTGTCAAGTGCCCTATCAAAGGACTTCCAAAAATGAGTTGTCAATAGAACTCCATGATTTCGTATGATGAACAATGGAATTCCATTCAACCTCACCAATTCTCAAATATACAAGCGAGCATAGTCCTCTGCCCTGAATGTAGTTTTGACCTGTAAAAATCGAGCCAACTTTGTCATGTGCTCAACTATTACCCATATGGAGTCAAAATGATTTTTGTCTTTGAAAACCAACTACGAAGTCCATGCTGATCTCTTATCACTTCCAAGGATGAATATCAATGTCTTGTACTAGGCCACTTGACCTATTGGCAATTTGCACCATCAGACAAAAATTGAGCAATCTCCTTCCTCATTCCATTCAACTAATAGATCTCCCTCAAGTCTTTACACATCTTTTTAGTGCCGGGATGAATGGATTATGAAGAATTATAGGCTACTTACATTATCAAATTTTTCAATTCTCTATCATTGGGCACACATAACGTCCCTTAATATCAGAGTATCCCATCTCCCCCTTGTGAGAAGACTTCTATCTTTCTATCTTTTACTCAGGTTTTTAACTCAATTAAGGTAGGATCATGGTTTAGCTTAGCCTTGACCTCATCAACTAAATAAGATGCAGACCCATGAAGTACTATTGCACCACCACTTCCGAACTCACTTAATTTCACTCCTAGTCTTGCCAAACTATGAACATATTTGGCTAACTCCATTTTTCCGTCATCTTCTAGATGAGAAACACTACCCATGGAAATTTTACTAACTACATCCACTTTCATATTAATATAATTATCCTTGAGTAGCTCTAACCACCTCTGTTGCTTCAAATTGAGATCTTTTCGGGTGAACACATGTTGGAGAATCTTGTGGTTAGTGAAAACATCCAAATAGTCTCCATACAAGTGATGATGCTATTTGGAAGGCTAAAACCACTGCCACAAGCTTAAGATCATCAGTTGGGTGCGATGATCCACTAACCTATTAGCGAGATTTGTACCTCAATCACCAACGGTTGTAGGGTGTGACGATCTACCAATAGTCAATGTTTTCTTCTTACACATATGTTATGTCCTATGGAAGCATGTTTTACTTACACACTACTCATACATGTCATATTGTTATTATACTAACTAATGTCTATCTCTATGTATTTTGACTATGATGCTTATCTCTTCCTGCATTGCATCCTACACACTTAGTACATTCAAACATACTAACGTATACTCTATGCCTACATGATGTCACTATGTAGGAATCGGAACATTGCTTGATCATTCTCCCCTTTTGTGTGGCTACTATGACTTCTATCAAGCTTGTTTGTGAGTCATCCATTTCAAGGATATTATTTATGAACTCTTGCTATGTATTAAGACTTTCTTTTTTAACTTATGTCTTGACTATGAGAGTGAGTCTGGTTGCTCTATCTTGGCCCACAATCTTATCTATGTAATAGAGGTGTTATTGAACATGCTATGTACCTATGCTATGAACTTAACTCTATCGACTCTTGTTGTTCGTGATATGGAAAAGTTGCCATAGGCCTGGTTGTCCCAAGTTTATTACTTCTTGTTATATTCTATTACTTTCTCGACCAAGGATATGAAATAATACTACGAGGCTTGTTTGGGGTTCCTTTGGGTTCCCCATTTGCCAGTCATGTCTAAGACCTAGGCTTGGATCGTGACATAAACATGAACGCCATACAAGTAGTGGCGCCAAATGTTTAAAGCAACACCATGGTCGCCAATTCTATATCATGGGTGGGATAATTTTGCTCATGAACTTTAAGTTGTCTAGAGGCATATGCTATCACCTTGCCATTTTGCATCGAAACATGCCCCAAACGAATCCTTAAGGCACCATAGTATACCCAAAACCCTTGCAACCCTTCCGATAGAGCTAAGATAGGAGCGGAGATAAGCCTTTCTTTCAAGGTTTCGAAACTATTTTCATATTCATCAGTCCACACCAATTTTGCCTTTGTTTGAGTCAACTTGGTCACAGGAGAAGCAATAGAAGAAAAGCCATTAACAAACATCTGGTAGTTCCCTCCTAAACCCAAGAAACTCCTAACATCCAATGCAGTCAAGGGTCTAGGGACATTTCTTATCGCCTCAGTCTTCTTAGGATCCACCTTAACGCCATCATCCAACACCACATGACCTAGAAAAATAACCTCTTTCAACAAAAATTCATATTTTTCATATTTACCAAACAACATCTGCTCCCTTAAGATTTGGACACCACCCTCAAGTAATTATGTTCTTCCTCACTCCGAGAATAAATAAATATATCATCAATAAAGGCCACAACAAACATGTCAAGGTAGTGTTTAAATACCCTATTAATGAGATCCAAAAATATAGTCGGTGCATTACTCAACCCAAAGGACATAACCATAAACTCAAATTGCCCATACCTAGTCCGAAATGTTGTTTGGGAACATCATACTCCCTCACCTTCACTTGGTGGTATTCGGACTGAAGATCAATCTTAGAAAAGTGACTAGCCCCTTGTAGTTGATCAAAAAGGTAATCAGTCTATGGTAAAGGATACTTATTATTTATGGTAACCATATTAAGCTTCGATAATCAATGCACGTTCTGTGAGAACTATCCTTTTTCTTCACAAATAACACCAGTGAACCCCAAGGTGACTTATTAGGCCTTATAAAACCCTTCAATTTCGTCAGGGCCATACAATAATGGGGAATGGAAATGGGTTGAGTATCGAGAAAAAGGTTTATACCAAAGTCTATTTCCCTTTCGTGAGGAACACCAGGTAGCTCATTAGGAAAGATGTCAAGAAACACATTGACCACCAGAATTGATTCAATAGGAAGGACTTTGGACTCAATATCCCTAACCCTCACAAGATGATAAAGACAACCTGTAGAAATCAACTTTTGGGCTTTAAGACAAGAGATGAATCTACCCTTGACAACCACATCACGACTTTCCTACTCAAGGATGGACTCATTAGGTAATTGGAATTTAAACCTATAGGTTCTACAATCAATGGAAGCATAATATGCATGTAACCAATCCATCCCAAAAATGATGTCAAAATCTACCATGTCTAATTCAATAAAATCACAAGGCAAGACTTTCTGCAATATAAACATTTGGACAATTCCTGTAGGCTCTTTTAGCAACAATTGACTTAATAACGGGGGTTGACACTTCATAAGGTTCACACAAAAATTTGAGATTCACATGACTCTTTTTGGCAATAAAAGGAGTAATGAAAGAAAGAGTGGCACCCGGATTTATCAATGCATACACATCAAAATCAAAAACTTTTAAGATACTGGTGATGACATCAGTCACCTCATCTACCCTTGCCTTCCTTGAAGAGCATATAATCTATTTTACCTAAGAGCACCCCCTTATTGGCCCTGTTTTGCCTTGGACCTGCATTAGCACCTTGGCCTTAAGGACGACCATCTCTACCATTGTTTTAAGCATAAGGTCAATCTACAACCTTATGACCCACTTCAACACAACCATATCAAGCATTAAAGTTTCTTAACATAGGCCACTATAGTTTCTACCGCATTTTTGGCACTTAGGAATAGATACTCCACCATCACCACTTTGGAATTGTGGATTATCATTAGCAAATCTATTATTAGGAGAATTAGAAGACCCTTGGCCTTAGAACTTGTTGCCTTAAGACCGGCCACCCTTGGAACATTGGAAACCTCCTTCAAATCGATCCCTCTTGGACTCACCATTGCTTCTATTTCTAAGCTTTTCCCCCTCTAGTTGCTCGGCATATGTCATGAGTCGAGACAAATCCATATGGTTCACTAGCATGGCCATACGACACTCTTCATTAATCAAGATAGACACTCCCGACACAAATTTGTTCATTCTAGCTCTAGGGTCAGCCACCAAATATGGAGCAGACATGGAAAGCTTGTTTAACTTGAGGGAATACTCCCTCACATTCATGGAACCTTTCTTAAGGTTCATAAACTCTATCATCTTAGACTCTCTTCACTCAATAGGGAATAACCGATTGAGGAATGCAACTTTGAACTCATCAAAAGGAATAACATCATCATCTCTCCTCTCTAACTTCTATTGGGTGAACAAAATTTAGGCCACACCTTTGAGTTGGTAGCCTGCTAACTCTGCTTTCTCCTTTGAATTGACCCCCATGATAGATAACACCTTATATACCTCATCGATAAACTCTTGGGGGTCCTCATCCGCCTTGGACACATGTAACTCAGGTGGATTCATTCTTGTGAAATCCCTCACCCTTGAGGCTAGAGTAGGAGCCTGAGAGGCTTGGGCCCCTTGGTTCATTTGGTTGGTCATAGCACGGGCCAACATTGTGATAGCATCTCAGAACTCTTCTTGGGCTATATTAGAATTAGCATGATGTAGGAGGAAACAAGAACATTCATTAGGGGTAAAGCCTTATAGTTACAGCTGAAGCATGATATAGACCATGGAGAAGTGAAACATTTCTAAAATGCCTCATAGCCTCCATTTCATAGTTGCTGTGTGCTTCACAACCATGCACAAGACTCTCATAGATGCGGTGCATTATATTTTCGTGAATCATTAACAACCTAGTACTTTGATACCAAGTTGGGCACGACCCAAGCCTAGGTCCTAAACGTGACATAACGAATGGGGAACCCAAAGGGACCCCAAACAAGCCTCTTACCATATCAGTCAAACATCCTTAGTTGTGGAAGAAAAATAAACAATAACAAGAGATATGAAAAAATGGAAGGGAGGATAAGGGAAGGTTTTGATAATGATAAATGAATAAAAGGGTCAAGCTCATAGCATAAATACATCATAATATCCAACAACACCTCTAAGATGAAATAGAGTGGGGGCCAAGACACTTTCTAGGCTCACCCTCATAATAAAAAGTTTTCAACATAACAAGAAGTATCAACATAACATGAAGTAAATAGATATTGTCCTCAGAATTAAGGACTCACTAGAGCTTTCTCTAAGAATCGAACTAGTTTTCAAGACCCAATCCTAAGGTATAGACATGATATGGAGAATGCGAACTTAAAGGGACCCCAAACAAGCCTCTTAGCATATCATACACACATCCTTGGTTGTGGAAAAAAAATAAACAACAACAAAAGATATAAATAAGGGAAACAAGAAAAATGGAAGTCTTGGATAATCATAAAATACTCAAAAGTCAAGCTCAAAGCATAAATAATCAGTTATTCCAAAAACACCTCTAAACATAGATTGGAGTTGGGGCTAAAACACTCTCCGGGGTCACCCTTTTAATATTCAGAGTTAAACATAAAGGAAAGAATAAAAAGGCAAGAGTAATATAGATAGTGACCTCGGACTTGAGGACTTACCAAAGCGTATCGCCAAAGAATCGAACTACCCACATAGAGGATGATTAAGAGGTACTCTGGCTCCTACAAGGTAATATCATGTAGGCATAGAGTATACATTAGTACATTTGAATGTACTAAGTATGTACGATTTAATGTGACAAGACAGGCAAAATAGTCAAAATACATAATCATAAGCAATGGATAAGTATAATATCAATATAGCATGCCTGGTCAATGGTTGAGGTAAAACATGTTTGTAAATCAAATTACTTACAAATATAGATTATATATGTAGGAACAGACCATATCAACATGGCCCAAGCATACCACTACTTGAACTCCAAGGCATGCCACCCTATTAGAAGGTGATTGAGGTACCTACTCCTCAATGTAGTAGTGCAGGAATACAACCCCCGACAAGGTGATTGAGGTACATATACCTCAACATGGTAGTAGGGGAATGCCACCGCCCGATAAGGTGACTGAGGTACATAACCCTCAATAATGTAGTACGAGCATGCCACTTCCCGATAAGGTGATTGGGCACCATGGGTGAATAGACCCAAAGGTTGAAATCCACATACCTTAAACTTTAGTTTTCTTGATTTAGACTTAAAGGAGACTTGAAGCTTGAAGGGAATTCTTGAGATCCGAAATTATGCTTGAGACATTTGAATTTGGATGAAATATTTGGTGAATTTTTAGAGAGGGTTTTGAGAGTGTCTTGAGTGATATGGAGTTGAAAATGGTTAAGTATAGGTCTTTTTATGCATAGGTGGGCATGGGGCCAAGACCTCAATTCCTTTGGCCGAAACTAGAAAATCAAGGAAGTGCAAAGACACCTTCACGATACGTCCGCATCGCGGAGGCATCATGGACATCCACTAGAATTGAAAATTTGGGGAAAATCATTTTTCACTATGGGTCCTCTAAAATTAGAGTTATACCCATTTCCCACTTAATTTTGCCTAATGATCAAGAATATGAAGTTAGATTTTTTATATCATGCACCAGTTTTGAGATATATAAAAATTATAATTATGGGCATTTCCAAGGCACACATTTGGGTATTTTTGGAGCGTTTCAATATCTCACCCCTGGGAATATTCGTTGCTGAATATCAAAGAAACATATAAGAGAAAGGTAATCATGAATATTTTAGTAAGACATGAATGCAACAAATGCATTTAAATATCACTTTTAAAAATCTCAACTTGAATGTCAAATTCACCTAAAAGTTGTCAACATAAACATGAATGGATGCAAAATGACATAGGTATTGAAACTTAAGACTTGAAATCAAGTATGGAACATAAATTAGTACCTTAGACTTGATTAGATTGAAAGAAATGTGGATATTATTTTCTCCTGCCCTTCTCGGTTTTCCATGTGGCGCTTTCAACTTGTTGGTTCTCCAAGAACCTTGATGGAAGCTATATCCTTATTTCTTAACCTGTCTATCCAAAATTTCTAGTAGAACCTCCTCATAAGTCAAATTATTAGATACCATACCCAAAACATCCAAAGGTACAATAGCACTTAGGTCACCCACACACTTTCTCAATATAGATGCATGGAAGACGGGATGAACCATATTCATATCAATGGAAAACTCTAGCTCATAGGCCACCTACCGATCCTCCTCCATACTCTATAAGGATGCACAAACCTTGGGCTCATTTTACCGTTCTTACCAAATCATACTACACCCTTCATGGGTGAGACTTTCAAGTAAATCCAATCACCAACCTTAAACTCAAGATCTCTCCTCATCAAATCGGAAAGACTTTTGTCTACTTTGGGTTGTTTTCAATCTCAACTTCTCCAAGGATTCTATGACTAAATCCAGACCTAACAAAGCAATATCTACCACCTTAAACCATCCAATTGGGGACCTACAATGCCTACCATAAAGAGCTTCAAAATAAGCCACACCAATGCTTGAGTGATAGCTATTGCTGTAAGAAAACTCAATGAGTGGATGATGTTCATCCCAACTACCCTTAAACTCCAAAATACAATCTCCAAGAATATCTTAAAGTGTTTGGAAACTCTTTTCACACTCATCGGTCCACACAAGTTTTGCCTTCTTTTGGGTCAACTTAGTCATAGGAGAAGCAATAAAAGAGAAGTTATTCACAAACCTTTGGTAATAACCCGCCAAACCCAAGAAACTTCCAATTTTTGATGGATTCAAAGGTCTAGGCCAATTTCTAATCGCCTCCATATTCTTAGTTCCACCTTAATGACATCACTCGATACACATGCCCTAGAAAAGCAACCTCTATCTACCAGAACTCACATTTTTTATATTTAACATACAACCTCTCCTTTCTCAAGACTAACAACAACACCCTCAAGTGATTCACATTCTCCTCCTTACTATGGGAATAAATCAAGATGCCATCAATAAAAACCACCACAAATAGTTTAAGGTACGGTTTAAAGACCCTATTCATGAGGTTCATAAATATAGAGGGTGCATTTGTCAACTTGAAGGATATAACGATAAACTCAAAGTTCTGATACCTAGTACAGAAAGTCATATTGGGAATGTCACACTACATCAACCTAACTTGGTGATACCTGGGCCAAAGATCAATCATAGAAAAGTGACTATCCCCTTGAAGTTGATCAAAAAGGTCATCAATCTTTTGGTAGACGGAACTTGTTCTTTATGGTAATTATAATTAAGTTGTCAGTAATCAATGCACATTCTAAGAGAACCACCCTTCTTCTTTAGAAATAACACTGGTGCACCCCAAGGTGATTTACTACGCCTTATAAAATCCTTTTCCAACAAATTCCTCAATTACTCCTTCAACTCTATCAGAGCCATACGGTAAGGGGGAATAGAAATGGGTTGAGTGTCGGGAAGGAGGTCTATAGAAAAGTCTATTTCCCTTTTGGGAGATACACTGGAAAGCTCATCAAGAAATATATCAAGGAACTCATTAACCACCGGAACCGACTCTATAGGAAATACTTCGGACTTAACATCCTTAACCCACACAAGATGATAGACACACCTTTAGAAATCAACTTTTAGGATTAAAGACAGGATATGAACCTACCCTTGACCACCACATCAAAAATTTCCCACTCAAGGACAGGTTGATTAGGAAATTGGACTTTAACCCTATGGGTTCTACAATCAATAGAAGCATAATTTGCATGCAACCACTCTATTCAAAGAATGACATTAAAATCCACCATATCTAATTCAACAAAATCACAAGGCAAGATTTTATGAAATATGAAAATGGGACAATTTCTATAGACTTTTTTTGTAATAATGGACTCACCAAAGGGGTAAACACTTCATAAGGTTCACATAATAATTCGGGGCTAACATAGAGCTTTTTGGAAATAAAAGGAGTAATAAAAGAAAGAGTGGTACATGGGTCTATCAATATATACACATCAAAATCAAAAGTCTTTAGCATACCAGTGACGACATCGAGCACCTCATTCACTCCTTGTTTCCCTTGAAGAGCATAAAATTTATTTTTCCTTAGAGTGCCCCCTTGTTGGGCTCCTCTTCCTTTTGGACCCGTATTTGCTCCTTGGCCTTGCGGACGACCATCTATACCTTTTTTTGGGCACATGGACAATTAATCACCTTTTGACCCACCTCATCACAACCATAGTAAGCATTAGTGGGCTTGAATCATGGACCATTATGGCTCCTACCACACCTTTGGCACATAGGGTTGTCATTAGCAAATTTTCTATTAGGAGAATTTGAAGACCCTTGGCCTTGGAATTTGTGGCCTTGAGGAAGTCGAACACCCTTGAAATTTTGGAAGTCACCTTTAAAATGAGCCTTCTTAGACTCACCACTTCTTATTTTTCTAATATTTTCACCCTCTAGTTGTTCATCATATGTCATGAGGCGGGACAAATCCATATCACCTATTAGCATGGTAGTACGACACTCCTTATAGCCTCTTACTCATATTTGGTGCACTTTACAACCATGAACAAGACTCTAATAGATGTGATGTGTTGGATACCTAGGACCATTAGCAACCTAGTACTCTGATACAAACTTCATCAAGAGCCAAGCCTAGGGCCTAGATGTGACACAATGAATGGGAACTCAAAGAGACCCTAAACAAGCCTCTTAGCATATTATGCACACATCTTTGGTCATGGAAAGAAAATAAACAACAATAAGAGATATAAATAAGGGAAATGGGACTAAGAAAAATATTGGATAATCATAAAATATTCAAGAGTCAAGCTTAAAGCATAAATACATCATTCATTCGAATAACACATCTAAACATAGATTAGAGTGGGAGCCAAGATACAGTCTGATCCCACTCTCACATCATTAAGTGTTCAACATAAGGGAAATAACAAAAAGTCAAGAGTAACATAGATAGCATCCTCGGACTTGAGGACTCACCAAAGCATATCTCTAAAGCACCGAACTAGTCATATGGAGGATGATCGAAAGGTGCTCCCGATTCCTACATAGTAATATCATATAGGTATAGTATGCTTTTTTATATTTGAATATTCTAAGTATGTAGGATGGAATACAATAAGACATATGCAACATAGTCAAAATGCATAACCATAAGCAAAGAATAAGTATAATATCAATATGGCATGCCTGATTAATGCGTGAGATAAATCATGCTTGTAAATCATATAACTTGCAAATATATATTACATGTATAGAAAGAGACCATATTAACATAAGCCAAGAATACTATTACTTGAACTCCAAGGCATGCCACTCCTTTGGAAGGTGATTGAGGTCCTACCCCTCAACGTGGTAGTACGAGCATGCCACCCCTAGACAAGGTGGTTAAGGTACATACCCATTAACATGGTAGAACAGGCATGACACCCCCTAACAACGTGATTGAGGGACATACCCCTCAATGTGGTAGTACAGATATGCCGCCCTCGATAAGGTGATTAAGGTACATACCCCTCAAAAAGGTAGTACAGGCATGCAACTTCCCCCCCCCCCCAATAAGGTGATTGAGGCTTGTCACCTCCTCAACAAGGTGACTGGGCACCATTGATGAAAGGACCCAAAGCTTTATACCATAAACATAAGTTTTATTGATGTAGATTTAAAGGATACTTGAAGCTTGAAGGGAATTCTTGATATCTGAAATTGTGCTTGAGACACTTGAATCTAGATGAAACATTTAATTAAGTATTAGAGAGGGTTTTGAGAGTGTCTTGAGTAATATACAATTGAAAAGTGGCTAAGTATAGGTGTTTTTATGCATAGGAGGGCATGGGGTCAGGAACCCAATACCTTAGGTCGAAGCAGGAAAATTAAGGAAGTGTAAACAAACCTCCATGACAGGTCCACATCGTGGAGGCATTGGGGAAAACTGCTAGTACTGAAAATTTGGCAAAAATCATTTTTCTTAATGGGTCCTCTAAAATTAGGGTTATACCCATTTCTCACTCAATTTTACCCCATGAATATGAAGTTAGATTTTCTATATCACATACGGATTTGGAAATATATGAAAATTATGATTATGGGCATTTTCGAGTCATAGTTTTGGGCATTTTTGGGGTGTGTCACTAGCCACAAGGAAGATGATCAAAAGAAGCTCTAGTTCCTATATGGTGATATTATGTAGGCATAGAGTATGTGTTAGTACGTTTGAATGTACTAACAATACGAGATGTCAGGAAACAAAGACATTAGCCAATATATTTAAAATGCATAATCATAAAGAATGGATATATAGTATCGACATGGCATGCATGATCAATGCTTGTAGTAAAACATACTTGTAAAACCTTCAACTTTCATAGTACATAATGCATATATGGGATGAGACCTTAACCAACATAGACCAAGCTAGCTACTACTTGGAATCCAAGGCATATCACCCCCTTGGTAAGGTGATCAGGGCATGTCACCCCCTCGACAATGTGATCGACGCATGTCACCCACTCGACAAGGAGAGTGCAACTTGCCATGTTAGCTATATAGTGAATATCTGAGGCATGTCATCCCTTGACATGGTATGGTATAACAAGATGTATCCACTAGAAAGCCATAAGAGAGATCATGTATAATCCTATGGTGGCACATATTTTAAAGACTAAGACTTTACATAAGGACCCCTTGAGTCGAGTCCCTATCTTAAGCCTCAATCAATGCTAAGTCAAATCCTGTGGAATACTTGAAATTGTCATAATTTAATTATAACATGAATAACTTATAGGAGATATGATATCATGACTTGAGTAGCTCATAAGCATGCTTGAATTCTAATAGTGAGCCTAACTTGAATATGAGACTAGATAATAATCATACATGATCCCTTACTTTAACATAAATGGCTCACAAGAGGTAAAAATATTGAAATAGGGCTTAAATTGATACTTCAACATCATAGATACCTTTCATGAATTCAATACATGCTTAAAAGCCCTTAATCATCATAAAGTCACTTGATTTGTAAATCATGTAATACATCATCAATAACTTAAGAATTCTTGTCATGTCATTTTATCAAACACATGGTGAGTTCATAATACTAGTTCAAAATCATGCAATTCAAGAGTGAAATAATATGAGTAAACTAAATGCAAATCAACCCAGCAAAGTCTAGTAAAACTCTCATGTAGGGGGCCTTGAAATGCATCACGAGAGGTCATAATAGTTCATATTTTCATTGATCAACACATGTATAGTCTCAATGGACAAAAGCAATTCATGGAACAATCTTGAAATAGACATTCATGCATAATCAATCAATACTTGTGAAATCCCCCAGATGATTTCATAATAAGAGATACCCATAGTAACATAACGTGAAAAACATGCAAGTTTTATAAAAAGAGAAGGTTGGGCTCCATGGGTGAAAGGACCCATGGATGAAGACCTACATAAGTTAAGCCTTGAATTTATTGAGGTAAACTTAATATAGACTTAGAGCTTGAAATGAGTCCGTGTGTCCCAAAATTGAGCTTGAATTCCTTCGATTTGAATGAGAATATGGATATAGTCTTAGAGAAGTTTTAGATAGGGTTTCGTGAGTTATAGAGTTAAGAAATGGCTAAGTATGAGTGATTTCACTTTTAAGTGAGCATGGGGCTATGACCCTAATTTCCTTCGCCAAAATAGGAAAAGTAAGGAATATGTTGCACTGGTCTACCCCCCGGCACAATATGGACCAAACATGGACTACAATTTACATAATGGACCGCCCTAGGCATATCGCACCTTGAGCACGGACACACATTGGAAATCATAAAATTAGTGAAAATTATTTTTCACTAGGGGGTGTTCTAAAATCTGAATTATACCCATATCCCATATAATTTTGCCCCTCTGATTGAGAATATGAAGTCAAATTTTCGAAATCACATATGAATTTTGATATATATGGAAATTATGATTATGGGGCATTTCAAAGCACATGTGGGGCATTTCAATTAATAAACACCATGATAATCATCTCAAGGTAGCACTTGAAAATCTTATTTATGAGGTCCATAAATATTGTTGGTGCATTAGTGAGGCCAAATGACATCACCGTAATCTCAAACTGACTATACCTATTCGGGATTGCCATCTTGGAAATGCCACTTTCTCTCACCCTCAATTGGTGTTAAACGGATCTCAAGCCAGCTTGGGAGAAATGAGCAGCCTTGTAATAGATTAAACATATAATCTATTCCCAAAAGGGGATTCTTATTCTTGATTGTGACTTTATTGAGTTTTCCATAGTTAATCCACATATGGAGTGACCCGTTCTTCTTCCTTACAAATAAAATTGGGGCATACTATAAAGACTGGGTAGGTCTAATAAAACCCTTCTCCAACAAATCCCTTAATTGCTCTTTTAACTCTTTCAACTCCATGGCGCCATTTTGTATGGAGGGGTTGAGATTGGCTGAGTATCATGTAAGAGGTATTTCCCTTTTGGGAGGAATAACCAATAAATCATCTTGAAAGACATCGTAAAACTCATTTATAATAGGGACTGACTCAAGAGAAGGAACTTCCGAGGAGATATCTTAGACCCTTAATAAATGATAGATGCAGCCTAAAAAGATTAGTTTGCAAGCTTTTATGAAAGAAATGAACCGACCACTACATAAAGAGTTGCTCCCCTCCCATTCAAGAATTGGCTCGTTAGGTAATTCAAAATTTACCCTACGGGTTCTATAGTCAATGAAATCATAGCAAGCATAAAACTAATCCATCCCAAGAATCACATCAAAGTCTACCATGGAAATCTCAACTATTTCATATGGAATCATTTTATGCAAGATGGAAATGGGACAATTTCTATAGACTCTTTAAGCTATGATGGAATCACTTTAGAAAAGAAATTTTTCTCCTAGATGTCAAAGTGCATATGTATCATAATCAAAAAATCTTAAGAATGGTGACCACGTCTGGAGCTTCTTCAGTCTCTTGACAACCATGAAGAGAATAGCATCGGTTGGTCCTTTGGGCACCTTAGACTAGACCCTTTTGGCCTTGGGCATTTTCCCTTGACTCCTACAATCTTTAGTAAGATGACTACGTTTCCCACAAGTGAAGCAAGCATTGGACTCGACTGGACATTCTTCTTTTTTGAGCCTCTTGTACTAAGGCCAATTTGGACTTGGGGCTTGTGAGCTACACCTTTGTCCTTCTATGGGGAGTAGTGTTGGTAGATCCTTGGTGTAAGGATCTGGACTTTGTTAAGCCTTAATAGTCTATGGAACTTGGTTTTGAAAAGTTTTTTACAAAGGTGACACTATATAGGTACCTCCATAGGTTGTGTAAATCATCACGGGCCATGTGCAGGAGCCTTAATGTGCCCTTTGGCCTTGTGTAGAGTGTTGGCCTGCCTTAATGTGGCCTTTGGCCTTGTGTAGAGTGATGGCCTTAAGTAGGAGTTCAAGACCAAGGCATTGATCACATGAACCCCACACAGCTCATGTGATATTTCACTGCTCATTCTATGGTCGTAAGGGGAGCCTTGGCCTTGAAAACAACATTTTGGGCAAGGCACTTAACACATGAACCTCACACATAGTGCATGACCCTTACATGGGTCGTGCGGTGGCCTGTAAGGGTGTTGGTATGAAAATTTTATAAGTATGAAATTACTATCTCAAAACTTCACCAGTGGAGAACTTTTCCAAGTGAAGCCACATTGATAGATACATAATTTGTGTGACCCCTGCATGCCCTGTGGTGCCTCTATATGAGACCCCTAGGAACTTTTTTACATTGATTTCATTAATGGTTTTTTTGTAATTTTGGCTATTATTAGGAGTTATTTATGACTTTCTAAATTATCCTAAGCCTCTCATAAGGCCCATACCTTTCTTTCCTATTCAAATTCAATTCATACACTTAGAATAATCATACTCTCATAAAAAGAACTCCCCTCAAGTGAACCTTAGAGGATTGACTTGGAGCTTAAGGAAGGGTCCTCTTCTTTAATCAATTTATTTTTATTTCTTCTTGGTTACCTAAGGTATATCATATTGACTCATGGTCCCTTTAAACCATGAAGACCCCAAACTATTTTTACTCCTTGATTTGTAAAATTAAGCTTACTTTGAATATGGGTCTTTTAAATTATTGTTTATTTGATCCAATTGAGATATGGTATATGTTTAATTGATGTTTTAAAGTGATCTAAGCCCTAATATGTTGAATTGCATTGATATTATGAAGATTTGAATGTGCATATCCCCTTTAAAGTTTGATTATGCATGGGTAATCTAAATTGTGGTTTAAATGAATTTACTTATGGATTTACATGAATTTGATATTGCCCTGTTGCTTTAAGTTTGAATCTCTATTTCCTATGCTATTCTCATATCATTCATCGCATATGCATACATGATTATTGGTTTTGATGAAAACTATTAGGTAGGTTAAGCCCATATATGTTTATGGATATGGTTTGACAAAAATTATTCTGTTCGTGAAATTCACATATGTTTATGAATATGATTTTGGTGAAAATATGGTTCTGACAAGAATGTACATGATCCCATAAATGTCAATGATATGGCTCTTTGATCAACTCCAAGTGTTTAGACCATTTTGATATATGTTAATGAGTTATCCTTATGCCTGAAAATTTAAATTGAAGTATGATTTGGCTTTTGACCCCAAGTTTACATGATTATGAAGAATGTTTGGCTTTTGAGCCTTAGTATTCATTGAAATAATTTGAAATGACATGATACTCATTTGAAGGCATTTATATTTATATGTTTTGTTGTGCGATGATGACTTAGCACCAAATGGGATTAGAGGCATCAAGGCCATTCTCAAGGGTTCTCTTCCTTTCTCTGCAACTATGTGCTAACATAGGTAAATGGTAAACTTTATCAAAATGATAGCGTCATATCGTATGTTTATAATTATGATATGATACAATGTGGAAATCCTTCAAAAATGATTGATTCGTAAGGAAGGTGGCCATCACACTGAAATGATCAGGTCGTGAGGTATGGTGTATATTACCTATAACAAGTAATCTTCTTTCACTTGATGGGAGGCCTTCATTGGGAAAATTCATGTAATAGCTTGCATGGGTTTGAGATGTCAGTTATGGTTGCATCCCCCCTATACATAAGCATTATGGCATTTCATCCATCATGGATGTCTTGTCATATTGATATACTACTCTTCTTTGTTTATGTACTTATTTCTATATATGTGCCATTGTCATCTAACATTGAATGCAGGTTTAATGAATTCATATGCATTTTATGCCCATATACTTAGTACATTCAAATGTACTGACATATACTTTTGCCAAAGACTATAACCATCCACCTTTTGATGGCTAGTAAGATTTGTGAAAGTTGTTATGGCAAGTCCTATCATCTAAGGACAAGCTATCATCCATGTACCCATTATGTTGTTACTTCTTATGTAATATTTACTTTGAGGGTAAGCCTGAGACATGTCTTTTACCTATCCTATTTAATGACCTAGAGGCACTATTGGACAACATGTAGACTCTTGTACAGATGTATGCTGTGTTTTGCTATTTGAGTTTATGGTTATGGCTACCTATGGAACATGGATATTATGATGTTATGATATGATGTGGAAATATGCAAAGTTCTAAGTCCAGATCTATCCCCATAAAGTGTGTCATACTTACAGACTCCTTATTACTTATGTATTATGTGCTATGTGGATCATGCTAATCCCTATCCCTATGAGATCTGCATAGCGTGATTTTTACTTTTCCATCCCATAGAATTATGTCTTCACTACTTCATTATGCACTTTCGAACTGATGATATGAATGTGGATACTTTAAGGCTTATTTTGGGACTCTCGACTTTGCATTCACTATGTCACTCCTAGACCCCAGGCTCAGGTTATGACAAGCTTAGTATAAGAGTACTTGATTTATAAATGATCCTTGTAGTCAAATATGCCACATTGAGTAGAGCCGTGTTCATGGTTGTGAAGTGTACCATACTTATGAGTGGAAGACTATGATGGTGTTCTAGGAATTGTCTCACTTCTTTAAATCATATGTCATGCTTTGAACCATGTATTAATGCTTCCTAATCCTGATGTTGTCCTTGCTACATTACATAAGATGCCTCCATGAATAGATCCCTTACCAAGATAAGCCCAGGTTAATGAAGACTATGTTCCTTAAAAGCCTATAGGAGAGCCGATCACAAATGGTAATTTCCATACTGGTATTGCCAGGCCTACCCAAGTAGTGGCCACCTAGGATAGACAAGTTAATCTTCCTCCTCATACTCCCACTCCGGCAGCTATAGTGAGAGACTTTAACCAGATAACTCCTCTAGAGTTTTATAGATCAAAGGCTAATGAGAATACTCAATACATCATTTATGAACTCTCTAAGGTGTTGACTGTTCTGGGAGTGACTTCAGAGGAGAAAACTGAGCTAGTCTCTTTCCAATTGAAGGATGTGGCTCAAGTACGGTATACTCAGTGGTTAATCTAGAGGATCTATGGTGATGGAGTTAGTTGGGAAAAGTTCAAATTTGCCTTTCTGGATCATTTCTTCCCTCTTGAACTTAGGGAAGCTAAGATGAAAAATTTATCAACCTTAAATAGGGTAGTATGAGCATAAGGAACTATGCCCTCAAGTTCACAAAGCTCTAAAAGTATGCTCCTAAGCTAGTGTTGACCCTCATGTAAGAATACACAAGTGTATCTCTGGGAACTCTAAGTTGGTTGTGAAAGAATGTCATATGAATATGCTTACTCAGGATATGGACATCTCCGAACAATGACTTATGCTGAATAGATTGAAGAGGAAAAGCTTAAGGAGAAGAGGGTGAATGATTCTAAAAGGGCCCGTTATGATGGTGTATTCTCCAACTCAAAGAGTGGTGGTGGCTATGGTCACTTTCAATAGGGCCAAGGTTCTAATGCGAGGTTTGCCAAGGTGCCTCCTCCCAAGGCACAAGTTGGAGATGGGCCATCACTTTCCATGTGTCACAGGTGTGGAAAGAATAACTCGGGTGCTTGTTGGAAGGATTAGGTGCATGCTATAGGTATGGTGATAGGATCCACAAGATTGTTGATTATCCTAAAGCTATCCAGAAAGGTTAGGGTTAAGTGGAAAAAGGTGATCAAGGCCAGCAGAGAGCTCCATAGGGTGTTGCCCCCAAAAATAAAAGGTTTTGTGCTTTGCATGCCCTACATGAAGTACAGGAGAATCTGTATGTTATGATTGGTATGCTAAAAGACCTTGATTTTTATGCTTATGCATTACATGATCCAGGTGCAAATTTATCTTTTATGACTCCTATTTTGGCTGTTAAGTTTGGTTTGAGCCCTGAAATTTTAAGGGAGCCCTTTTTGGTTTATACTCCCAGGGGTGAGCCTATTGTTGCCCAAGAGTTTATTAGGGTTGTCCTGTCTCTATTTTGCATTAAGTCCTTTCTTGTGATCTTGTGGAACTTAAGATGTATGATTTTGATATTATTCTCGAGATGAATTGGTTGCATGTTTCATATGCCTAATAGATTATAGAACCTAGAAAGTCAAATTTCAATTTCTAGATGAACCTGTTTTTTGAATGGAAAGTTAGTGACTCCACTATTAAAGTTCAATTTATTTCCTACCATAAGGGCTTAAAGATGATTTCTAAGGGGTGTATCTCTCCTATTACATGGGGAAAAGATATAGAGTCTGAGTCACCTTATCTTGAATCGATTTTGGTGCTTAATGAGTTTCTAGATGTGTTTCCCGGAGGTTTGTATTCCTCATAAAAGGAAAGTTGACTTTGCCATAGATCTCCTCCAGAATACTTAACCTATCTAAATTTCTCATTATTGTATGGCACTAACTAATTTGAAAGAGATGATAGATATATGGAAGGATTTGTTGGAGAAAGACTTCATTAGACCAAGTATATCACCATAGGGTGCTCTGGTATTATTTGTAAGAAAGAAATATGGGTATCTTCGGATGTTCACTGATTATAGGCAATTGAATAAGGTAACCATCAAGAATAAATATCCATTGCCAAGGATCGATGACTTATCTGTTCAACTTCAAGGGGAAACCATTTCTCAATGATTGACCTCCATTCCTACTATCATCAATTGAAGGTTAGGGAGCATGAAATTCCCAAAATGGCTTTTCAAACTAGATGTGGGCACTTTAAATTTTTTGTAATTTCTATTAGTTTGACTAATCCTCTAGCGACGTTTATGTACCATATGAATCAGGTGTTCAAGCCATTTCTTGATAGTTTGGTGGTTATCTTCATCGATGATATCCTTATTTATTCCTGAAGTATGTGGGAGCATATGGATCATTTGAGGTTGGTTCTTCATACTTTTAGAGAAAAGTAATTGTATGCTAAATTTAGCAAATGTCAGTTTGGTTTGGTGGAGTAGTTTTTCCTTGTAATTTGGTATCCGGTGATGCTACTAAGGTTGACCCAAAGAAGACCAAGGCCGTAAAGAATTGGCCTAGACCATTGACTCCCTTAGATACTAGAAATTTTTTTCGGTTGGCTGATTATTATAGAAGATTTGTTGAATGCCACAACCCAAGCCTAGGTCCAAGATGTCACCCGCTGGATAAGGAACCCGAAGGGACCCCAAGCAAGCCTCTTAGCATATTATTACACATCCTTCATCACAAAAGTAATAAAATGACAACAAGTGATAGTAAATAGGGATAATCGGGGCTAAGGGACATCTTTCATATCATAAAGATCAAGAGTCAAGAGAGACTCGAGCTCATAACATTATACATAACATGTCCAATAATACCTCTAACCATATAACATAGCGGGGGCCAAGATAAGCAACTAGGCTCACCCTCATAGTCAAGTACAAAATAAAAATAAAAGGGAGTCTTTATACATAGTATAGGTCAAAGTCAATGTCCTCGAAGTGGCGGCCTTACCAACTAGCTTGAGAGATAATCGTACTAGCCAAGTAAAGGAGGAGGAGGATTAAGCGGGGCTCTAGTTCCTACATAGTGATAGTATGTAGGCATGGAGTATGCGTTAGTACGTTTCAATATACTAATTATGTAAGATGCAATTCAGCAATACATAGGCAAAATAGGAAAAACACAATATTATAGGCAATAGATAGCATAGTAACAATATGACACGAACGAAGGATGCTTGAACTAAGCCATGCTTATATATAACAAAATACATGTGTCGCAAGTGACCATCAGTATAGAATATCCAAGACCTACCTTGGAGAGGCGAATGAGATACCAACCCCTCAATATGGTTATACGGGCCTACTACCCCCATACTAGGCAACCAAGGTACAAACCCCTCGATATGGTTAATAAGGTATCAATCCCTCAATATGATTTAATGGGCCTACTACAGGTATCAATCCCTCAATATGGTTATATGGGCCTACTACCCCCCGTACTAGGACACAGAGTTACCTTGATGTGGTTATACGGCCCTACTACCCCCTGTACTAGGCAACCAAGTTACCAACCCCTCGATGTGGTTACCTAGGCCTACAACCCCTAGAGCTAGGCTTGGTCAACTCACTATGTCATATATAACATATATATATGAAAGTTCATCATGAAATTAACATATATATAACATACTTTCATCATTGTAGAATCATATATGTCATATGCCAAGCATTAGGCCTTCAACAACTCAAGAATCATAATCTAGACATTTTATCAAACATTGGATGGGGTGTGCAATGCAAGTATAACACCATGCAATTGCTGAGTGAAATCATAAAAGAAATCTTGAAGTAAATCATCCCATCAATTCATACAATATACATCAAAAATCCTCGTCAAATCTCAAGTCAGATCTAAGATTCATAGCTCAAAACATGATAAAATAGTCACACTTTTACAAAACCCCATCATAGTTCATAGTAAAATTCATAATAATAGACCCACATGTAAAATCAACTTAAAAATATGTAAATCAGATGAAATAGAAGCTTGGGCAACATGAGTTAAAGAATCCAATGGTTGAAACTCGCATAACTTGACTTTGGAGAATGACTTGATGAAGACTGGAGATGAAGACTTGAAGATCAAGTTAAATCCTTAGATCAAGATTGAGTTTTGGTACTTAAGTTTTAGGGTGAAATATGACTCTAAGTGTTTGAGTGAGTGGAGAATGTCTTGAAAGGTATGAGGGTTAAATATGGGTAAGTATAGGTATTTTTACATATGAAAACACTTAGGACAAAGACTCAAAAGTCTTGGATGAGCAAACAAGAATAGTCAAATAAAATAGGCATCTCTGTGCCCTAGTCACGTCGCGCTAGGGGCGCAAAATGCTCTCTAGAATTTGCATTTTGGAAAATTAAAATTGCAATTTGGTTGCTCTAAAATCAGGATTAGACCAATTCCCCACTCAATTTCACCCCCTGGTCATGAATATGAAGTTGGATTTTTGATATCATGCATGGATTTTGATATATATGAAAATTATGATTTTAGGCACTTTTGAGGCACATTTTCGGGCACTTTTTGGGGTCATTTCAATATCTCACCCTAGAGAACATTTACCCCCAAATGTCAAAGAAGCGTATATGGTAAGAGCAATCATAAATAGATCAGCCCCAACAAGAATGCAATAATACACGTAAAACATCATTTTCAAAATCTCAACATACGTGTAAAATCACCATGAACCTTGTCAATATAAATATGAATGTATTCAAATGACTTAGGTTCTGAAACATAAGACATGAAATCATATGGAAGACATAGAATTAGTACCTTAGGCTTGAGTAGGATGAAAGAGATACGGGTATCACTTTTGCATATCTGCTTCGGCCTCCCATGTAGTACTTTTGATTTGTTGATTCCTCCAAAGAACCTTAACGGAAGTGACATCCTTGTTCCTCAACCTCTTCACTTGTCTATCCAAGATCTCTACTGGAACCTCTTCATATGCCAAATTATCTTCAACTACCCCCATAACATCAAGAGGCACAATAACATTAAGGTCACCCATACACTTCCTTAACATAAACATGTGAAAGACTGGATGAACCAATTCCATTTCACTAGGCAATTCCAACTCATAGGCCACTTTACCAATCCTCCTCATCACCCTATAAGGACCCACATATCTAGGTCTTAACTTACCATTCTTACCAAACTGAACCACATACTTCATGGGTGGAACCTTCAAATAAAGCCAATCATAAACTTTGATTTCAAGGTCCCACCTTCTCACATCGGCATAAGACTTTTGACCACTTTAGGCTGCCTAAAAAAGGAGTCAAACCAATGCTAGAATGATAGCTATTGTTATAGGCAGACTAAATCAATGGAAGATGATCATTCCAACTACCCTTGAACTCCAAAATAAAAACCCTAAGCATATCCTCAAGAGTTTGGATAGTTCTTTCGACTTGGCCATCCGTTTGAGGGTGAAAGGTCATACTTAGTTTAACTTTTGTACCAAGAACCTTTTGGAAAGACCTCCAAAAATGTGAAGTAAATTGAGTACCACGATTCGATACGATGGACAAAGGAGTCCTATGCAACCTCACCAAGTCATGAATGTACAACCTAGCATAATTTTTCCCCATATGTAGCCTTAATCAGTAGAAGGTGAGCCGATTTTATCATTTTATCAACCACAACCCAAAATACATCAAAATCGCTTCTAGTCTTAGGCCACACAACCACAAAATCCATATTAATCTCTTCCCACTTTCAGGTAGGAATATGTCTGTCATTGGTTAGGCCACCTAACCTTTGATGTTCGGCTTTGACTTGTTGACAACTATGACAATCGGAAACAAATTTGGTAAGGTCTTTCTTCATGCCTCCCTACCAATACACCTCTCTCAAATTTCTGTACATCTTAGTAGAATCAGAGGTATTAGAATAGGAAGAACCGTGAGCCTCATCAAGAATATTTTCTCTCAAGCCACCAACACAAGGCATACACAACCTACCTTGGTACCTAAGGGTACCATCTCCCTCCTTGGAAGAAAGCCTCCACTCTTCCATCTTTTACCAATGCCTTTAATTCTAACAAAGCGGGGTTACGATCTTGCTTAGCTTTGACCTCCCCAACCAATGAAGATTTAGAACCATCAATAACAACAACAACAGCAGCAATAACAACATCACCATTATCAATCTCTTCCAACCAAACTCATAATCTAGAAGATCGATGGACCTCCCTATCCACCCTTACGCCACCATTATCAACATGAGCTAGGCTACCCATAGACACCCTACTCAAAGCATCTGCCACAACATTAGCCTTCCTGGGATGATAATGCACACTCATATCATAATCCTTAAGAAATTCTAACCACCTTCTTTGCCTTAAGTTGAGATCTTATTAAGTGAAGACATATTGGAGACTCTTATGATCGGTGAACACATCAACATGCATCCCCATACAAATAGTGATGCTAAATCTTTAATTCAAATACCACGGCGGCTAGTTCAAGATCATGGGTAGGATAATTCTTTTCTTGCATTTTTGAGTAGTCTACAAGTATAGGCTATAACCTTACTATTTAACATCAACACACATCCCTAACAAACTCTAGTACATCACAATACATGACCAATCCTTCTAGCCCTTCTGGTAGTGATAATATAGGAGAGGACATAAGCTTATCTTTCAATATTTGGAAACTCTTTTAACACTCATTGGTCCACAGAAATTTGGCCTTCTTTTAAGTCAACATGGTCATAGGAGAAGCAATAGAAGAGAACCCATGCACGAACCTCTGATAATAACCCGCTAAGCCCAAGAAGCTCCTAATATCTGACGGGGTCAATGGTTTATGCCAATTTCTAATCACATCCATTTTTTAGGATCCACATTAATATTGTCCCCCGACACCACATGACCTAGGAAGGCAACCTCTTTTAACCAAAATTCAAATTTCTTATATTTGGCATACAACTTTTCTTCGCTCAATCTTTGCAGCACTACCCTCAAGTGGCCCATATGCTTCTTCTCACTATGTCAATATATCAAAATATCATCAATGAAGATTACAACAAATGAATCAAGGTGGGTTTTGAAGACCCTATTCATAAGATCCATGAAGATGGTCAGTCCATTGGTCAACCCAAAGGACATCACAACAAACTCATAATGCCCATACCTAGTCTTGGGAATGTCACACTCCTTATCACCTTCACTTGATGATACCTGGACCAAAGATCAATCTTAGATAAGTGGAGAGCCCCTTGCTATTGGTCAAACAAATTATCAATTCTTCGAAGAGGATACCTACTCTTGATGGTGACTGAATTAAGTTGCTAGTAGTCAATACACATTCTAAGAGACACATCCTTCTTCTTCACAAATAACACAGGTGCACCCCAAGGTGATTTGCTAGGCCAAATGAAACGCTTCTCCAACAAGTTCCTTAATTACTCCTTTAACTCCTTTAACTCTGCCAGGGCTGTACATTGTGGGGGAACAAAAATGGTTTGAGCATCGGGGAGGTGGTCTATACCAAAATCTATTTTCCTTTTAGGAGGAACACTGGGAAGGTCATTTGGAAAGAGATCAAGAAACTCATTTACCAACTAAACTGACTTTATGGGAACGACTTTAGACTCCACATCCGTCACTATTATAAGATGCAAAAGACACCCCATAGAGAACAACTTATGGGCTTTATTGGAAAAGATGACCCTACCCTTGACCACTACATTTTGGCTCTCCCACTCAAGGACAAGTTCATTTGGGAATTGGAATTTGACCTTACGGGTTCAACAATCAATAGAGGCATAGTATATATGCAACCAATCCATCCCAATAATAATATTAAAATCGACCATATCTGACTCAATAAGATCACAAGGAAATATTTTATGTATGATGCAAATTGGACAATTTCTATAGACCTTTCTAACAACAATAGATGCACTAGTAGGAGTAAACACCTAATATGACTCACACAACAATTTGGGCCCAACATGAAACATTTTTGCAATAATAGGAGTAACAAAAGAAAGAGCAGCACCCAGATCAATCAATGCATATACACCAAAATATAAGACTTGCAACATACCAGTGACGACATCGAGCACCTCATCAACCCCTTGCCTCCCATATAAAGCATAAAACAGATTATGCCTTGGGTCACCACCTTGTTGACCACCTCTCCCCAAAGAACCACATTGGTACCCCAGCCTTGAGGACGAACATCCTTACCCTTGTTGCAAATTTGAGGGCAATCTATTGCCTTATGCCCCATTTCCCCACAACCATAACAAGCACCAGTATTCCTCAAGCATGGGCTACCATGACCTTTACCATACTTCGGACACACATCAATAGGACCCACACAACCATCACCTTGGGCCTTTGGGATGTCATTAGCAAACCTCTTATAGGGAGCATGAGAAGATCCTTGGCCTTGATAAAACCAACCACCCTTGTGACCTTAGAACTTTCCCACAAAATGGGCTCTCTTGGCCGAATTACTCTCCTCTTCCTTAACTTTTCCTCCTCTATTTATTCGGCATAGGTCATCAAATGGGAAAAATCCATGTCACTAATCAACATAGCAGACCAACACTTCTCACACACCAAATTGCAGACACCTATCATAAATTTATTCATTCTAGACCTTGGGTAGGCCACCAAGTGTGGAGCATATATTGAATTCAATTGAACTTGACGGCATACTTCCTCACACTTATAGATCCTTGTTTCAAGTTCACAAACTCCACTAATTTAGCCTCCCTAAGCTCAAAAGGGAAGAACAAATTAAGAAAAGCTACCTTGAACTCCTCCCAAAGCACCACATTACTGATTCCCTTCTCCTTATTTCATTGATTGTACCATTTTTTCCACTCCCTTGAGTTGGTAAGCTACCAATTCTGCCTTCTCTTTCAATCTAACACCCATAATAGCCAAAACCTTATAGACCTTATCAATGAACTCTTGAGGGTCCTCATCCACCTTTTACCCAAAGAATTCTAGGGGATTCATCCTCATGAAGTCTCGAGATGCCGATGTTGGAGCATGAGGGGCTTGGGCCCCTTGATTAGATTGGTTAGCCCCAACTTGTGCAAGCAAAGTGAGAGCATCCTAAAGCTCACCATGATCCAGTTGTTCCTCAGGTGTACGGGCTCTTCATCCGCTTGTGTTAGACATGATATAACATAACAAAGAATAATCGTTAGGGGAGCGAAACCTTACCTCAACTTCTATAGCACGACATAAGTTAGAAGAAGGGAAACATTTCCTAAAACATCTCATAGCCTCTTACTCATAGTTGTGGTACACAACACAACCATGAATAAGACTCTAATCGACGCGATATGTTGGATGCCGAGGACTATTAACAACCTAGTGCTCTGATATAAAGTTTTTCACACCCCAAGCCTAGGGCCTACATATGAAACAACGCATAGGGAACTTGAAGGGACCCCAAGCAAGCCTCTTAGCATATCATTACACATCCTTGGTCGCGGAAGTAATCAAATGACCATAGGAGATAGTAAAATAGGGATAACCAGGGCTAATGGACATCTTTCTTATCACAAGCATCAAGAGTCAAGAGAGAGTTGAGTTCATAACATTGCACATAGCATGTCTACCAACAACTCTAACTACAAAACTTAGCGGGGGCCAAGATAAGCAACCAGGCTCACCCTTATAGTCAAATACATAATAAAAAAAGGGAATCTTTATACATAACATAAGATCAAAGTCAATGTCCCAGAAGTGGAGGACTCACCAACTAATTTGAGAGGCAAAATACAATATTATAGATAGTAGATAGCATCATAACAATATCACATGAATGCAAGATGCTTGAAGTAAGTCATGCTTATATAGAAAAAAATACATGTGTAACAATTGACCATCAATATAGAATATCTAAGGACTACCACCCCCTTGGAGAGGCAAATGAGGTACCAACCCCTCAATATGGTTATACGGGCCTACTACCCCCTGTACCAGGCAACCAAGGTACAACCCCCTTGATATGGTTAATAAGGTACCAACCCTTTAATATGGTTATACGATCCTACTAGCCCTCGTACGAGGCAAAAAAGGTACCATCGCCTCGATGTGTTTATACGAGCCTACTACCCCCTATACTAGGCAGCCAAGGTACCAACCACTCAATGTGGTTACCTGGGCCTACAACCCCTAGACCTAGGCTTTGTTAACTCACAAAATTGTGGAAGTTCATCATGCAATTAACATATATACAACATACTTTGATCATCATAAAATTATATATCTCATATGCCAAGCATTAGGACTTTAGCAACTCAAGAATCATAATTCGAACATTTTATCAAATACTTGATGGATATGCAATACTAGAGTAAAACCATGCAATTAAAGGGTGAAATCATGCAAAAACTCTTGAAGTAAATCATCCCACCAATACTTGGTAGCACTATCATACAATATACATCAAAACCACTTATCAAATTCCAAGTTAGATCCAAGATTCATAGCTTAAAACATGCTAAAATAGTCACACTATTACAAAATGCCAACATAGTTTATGGTCAAATTCATAATAATAGACCCACGTATAAAATCAACTTGAAAACATGTAAATTAGATGAAATGGAAGCTTGGGCACCATGGGTGAAAGAGCCCAATGGTTGAAATCCACATACCTTGACTTTGGAAAATAACTTGATGAAGCTTGGAGATGGAGACTTGAAGCTTAAGTGAAATCCTTAGATACAAATTGAGTTTTCGGACTTGAGTTTTAGGGTGAAATTTGAGTCAAGTGTTTGAGTGAGTATTGGGGAATATATTGAATGATATGTGCGTGGAATATGACTAAGTATAGGTATTTTCACATATGGGAATGCTTAGGTCCAAGACCCATAAGTCTTGGATCGAGCAAATAAAAATAATCAACAAAATAGGCATCTCCTCCCCCTGGCCATGTCGCACCAGGGGCATGGAATACTCTCTGGAATTTGCATTTTAGAAAATAAAAATTGCTATTCGATTGCTCTAAAATCAGGGTTAGCCTCATTTCCCACTTATTTTGACCCCCTGATCATGAATATGAAGTCAATTTTTTGATATCATGCATGGATTTTGAGATACATGAAAACTATGATTCCAGACACTTTTGAGGTACATTTTGTCACGCCCCAAGTTGCCGTTAGGGTGGACTAGCACCCTTGCCGATAAGGCTCAGGAGAACCAACCTATATCTATTTGCTTATATACATATTATAATTAACTTTCTATATTTGGCATGCTTATAGGGACATAAATGGTAATAACGAGCTAAAAGAAGATGTGTATAGCCAGGTCATTGGGGCCACGGTGCCTAATGTACGAGACATGACCACACTTTAGTTTACATAGTCTACAAAGCCTCTAGTCGAGA